>JAJJWX010004374.1:0-74342 GCA_023529315.1 Papaver bracteatum
CCGAGATAGAGTTCTGTTTGGCACGGGTAGAACCATCCAAGAAGCCTGAATGATGCAGCTTTAATGAAGGTGGCATGGGGATAAAGTCTTTAAGAAGCCTGAATGATGCGGTTTTAATGAAACAGACTTGGAAGCTCATGACGATCAGTTCGGACTTTGGTAGCTTCGTCAAGGTTCGCTTTGCTTCAGCATCATACAAAAGGTCTTCCATATGGCACGGGTTCAAGGAGCAGTGGAATATTATCAGGGAGAATACGATTTGGCTAGTGGGAAATGGTAATAGGATTGATTTCTGGAAGGACATCTGGTTCAGTGGCATGGAAATTTCGATTGCAGACTTTATGGAGTTAGACTGTACGCATATTCACAACTCAGTTGTAGACTTTATTGAGGAAGGCAGCTGGAGGATTCCATACTACATGATGGAGCTGGAGAGCGACATTCGGCAGATTATCAACGAAACTCCGTTTGCGCTGTATTTGGAAGACCGCCAGGTCTGGAAAGGCAGTACCTCAGGATAATTAACAATGAAAATTGCTTATGAGTTTCACAGGCCAAAAGAAGTGGAGCACGCAGACTTCAAAGATCTCTGGGCAATAATAACTCCGCCGTGTCGTGCTTGCACAGTTTGGAAAATTTTACACAATAGAATCGCGACAGATGACAATGTCCACTTCTATGAGGGGATACCGTAAACTGATGCAACATGTGCCCAATTCCTTGCTGCGGTGAAACACAACACCACCTGTTCTTCACTTGTAACTTTGCCACTAATCTATGGAATTGGATAATGCTTAAATTCAGACATGGCCTGGATTGTTCTAGTATGCAAACAGTATTGGCTTCTCTCAGATGCTTCGCTGGCTCCTCACAGACCAAGAATTTTCTTTGGATTGCAGTGGTAAGCTGTGTGTGGCTGATTTGGCACTGCCGCAACAGTCTGAGGTTCGAGCAATGTCAAACAACTTCTGATCAGGCACTGGCTCATCTGCATAGGCTCATCGCAGAATCCAGCAAAAACGGAGGAGGGTACTCCTACTACACTTCTGTAGACAGGTTAATCCTGGATGGTCTGGGAATTCAAAGGCTTCCTCCAAAAATTCCTAAAGCGATACTGGTCAAATGGCAGCCTCCGGAGAGGGGCTGGATAAAGGCTAACACGGATGGCTGCTCGTTAGATAACCCAGGTCCTTCCGGTTGTGGCGTAGTGTTTCGCGATGCCGAAGGCAGAGTGTTTGGGTGTCTTGCGCAGAACTTGGGCATCAGCAATTCTGTGTTGGCGGAGCTGTGGGGTGTAATTCACGCTCTTCGGTTGGCGCGCTCGAGAGGTATCCGTAGACTTTGGCTGGAATGCGACTCTATGTTTGTGCTATAGGCTATAAAAAATCCTGAGTTGGTTCCGTGGATTCTATCGACTCATTGGAACAATTGCTTGGTGTTTGCGAACTCTATTCAGCTGGTTTGTAGCCACATCTATAGGGAAGGTAATGTTGTGGCTGATAGGTTGGCTAAGCATGGAGCAACGATGGGCTCGTATTGGTGGATAATTGTGCCGCCTTTTATAAAGCGAAATTGTGACATTGAAAAATCGGTTCTACCTTTATACCGGTTTTGTAATATGTAATCTGTGGCTTTCTTTTGGTTAGTTTGGTTTTGCTTTCTTTTTTCCTTATCTCTTTGTTCTCCGAGGTAAGGCTTAGTCCCCCTCTTTCTTTTTTCCCTTTTTAATGAAAAGTTCGTTTGATAAAAAAAAAAAAAAAGATAGAGTTCTGTTTTCATCTGATAAAGTTTCCATCTCTAAGTTAGCTTTAGTCAAAAAATAAGAGAGGAGAGATATTTCGCTACTTAATGAGCTTTGGTCTTGAACTACTTGAGTGTTCTCTTTGGTAAGATTATCTATTTGATCAACTGAATATGTATGAAGATTATCTAATCGTTTATACTGATCCATCCAAATATCTCTATCAACGCGAATTTCTTCAGCGGAAAATTCAAACTGAAATCTTTCCATTATTCGTTTCTGGTTTAAAGCTTAACAAGAGAAAAAAATATTTTAAGAATAAACAACATGGAAAGAAAAAATTTGTGAAAAGGCAAGTTAAAGTTGAAGATAAGAAATTCATACCTTTTAGTTCATCATTCTTCCTGCGAAGAAGCTCGTAGTCTAAAGAAACATTTTGAAGTTTCTGATTTTCAAGACGAAGAGTGTCACATTCAAGGGTCTTGGTTTGAAGACTTTTCTTCAAAATTTCAATTTCTTTCTCCAAGGATGTTTGCGAAACTATCCTATCAGAACCAAAATATTTACCCAAAATTTTGCAAACACCATACTTGACAGGGTCCACAGATGATTTCTTGACATCATCCAAAATATCATATAAATCTTTTAAGGCAATATCCATTCCTTCCGAAGTTTCTTTAGAAAAGGGGAGAGACTCAGATAGAGTAGCAGTAATAATATAAATCTGATGATCATCATTCTTTGTTAAATAGATATCATTTGAGGGAGAAGTCTGAGGAAGATCAATGGACGAGGTTATAGTAGAGTTTATTTTTGAATTATTGGTCGCAGGAGAAGAAAAATTTTCATTCGAAACAAACTCGGCAGAGGGAATTTCATCCATAATAGGATTGGTTTAAATATTAGCATTTGTTGCGATGGTTTCGCAGACAGGAAGTAGAGGTTTAGTTTGTGAAAGTGTTGAAGAAGAAGTTGAAAGACCGAGTTTGGGAAAGGAAACAGAAGTTTCAACAATTTTGGATTGGCGAGATCTTTTAAGAGGTTTTGTGGCATCTCCGTCGCCCTGCGAATCACAACTTAGATTGTAGTAGCATGAAATCCCACACTACACCCTTCACAAGAATTCATACAATCAAGTCATTTTAAGATGAACAATCACAATCATTATTGATTAATCTCACCAATTTTACAAGAAAGGAAAGAAATCAAACTAAGAAATTAACAATTGTTCTGGACTTTCTCTCTCCTAATGACTTTCTCAACACTCGAAAAATATCTCCCCCTCCTTACGCTTATTCACCTCCTTATATAGGGTTTATATAGTGGATGACATCTAAGCTATCCTTTAATTTCAGATCTGACTTGCGGTAATCTCGCAAGCTTGTTAGTGATACTTCTTCGCAAACCTCTTTTATTTGCAAGACTATCACACTTTCTTCATGTTTATACTACTGTCATCTATTACGTCACTTTTCTAATCATTCTGTGATATTTGTAACGAGTTCTTGAAATTTCGCATGAGTGTTGTTGTTAATCTTCGCAAGACTGTTGCTCCTGCGATATTCTGATCCTACATCTTGCCTCTTATCATATCTTCTCTGTGAAGAGGAGAAGATCATGAGAATCGTATTTCTTCAGAATGCCGCAACCTCCCATCTTTACATATTCTTCTATTCTGACATGATTATGCATTCTTCGCCAAATTCACTACACGTATCCCTTCTTCCATCCAGCTTCTGACACGTCCTTTTCAACCGTTGTATTTCAACTGTTCATGTATAATCTTCGCATTAAATGTGTTTATCTTCTCGAGTATCCTTCTCTCTATATATACTCTTTTCATTCTTTTATACTCTTCTTTTTTACTTTCTTTCTTATTTTCTCTGCAACTTTCTTCACCGTTCTTCCGCGAATTTCGCTCATGTTACTGTAATTTTTCTTGATTATTCTTCTTTTGATTTTTAATTCCTTCTTCATTCCCATACTAAAATGCCTCCATCTGGTCGTAAAAATGAAGTTGCTTTTGAAGAAGTTCGAAAGAAACTTTAAACCAGAGGTTTTAATTTATCTCCCATTCCTGGTCAAAACCATAAATCTGAACTTTCCATTAATCTATTTTATAATCATCCTTGCAATCATGAGGAGGTCATAGTCTCGCTAGATCAGCTTCTCGCTGGCCTTCCCATTCCCCTTTATGATCCTGAACGCCCTTTATTTTATGAAATACTTTCACATGCGAAGTTCTCGCGAGCTATTTATCAATTAAGCGGGAATTAGCCAACCGTGGTGCTAGAAAGGGATCTCTTTATCCTGATGAAGATAAAAATCCTAAGTTCGCTGATGTTGCGATTGTTCCTTCGAACTATACCGTGGAAAATATCTTTGCGAATTTAGAGATAATTCCTATGAAGAAAGACAGTACTTGTTGGGGCGTTCGCTTAAAGAAGAAGGATGATGTTGTTGACGACAAGATACTTATGCAAGATATTGATTGGAATCCTGGCAAAAACATATCCCCACGTTACTCCAGCTATGATAAATGGTGTATCTTCCCTTTAATTTTAAAGGGTCCATACATCTCTGGATCTCATTTTTTGCCTAAGAATCTCGCAGCATATGAACCATGGGAATTCAGCTGGCCTGAGAGAGAAACTGAGGTATATTTCCACACTTTTCTTGAGTTATTATTCTTTTCACTCTCATATATAATTTTGCTGACCACTCTAATGTTTTCACCTGCGAAATTATCATATTGAAAGGTTGAAGGCAAGCTATATTAAGACTGGGAAAATCAATACTTTATCAGTTCTTCAATCATTCACAGATGAAGTAAGAAATATTCTCTTATGATTTTTCACAATATATTGTTGCCTCTATTTCTTATATTTATATGTGTGTGTAGGTCATTGCTGAAGTGGAAAAACCTGCCAAAGTTGCGAAAGCTAGGGGTAAAGGCAAGAGTATTTCTCACAAAGATAAATCTGCTGCCCCTCCTTCAAAGAAACGAAAAGTCCAATCTAGCGAGAGCTCTAGTGAACAAGCCTCTCAACCTGATAATGATGATGATGATGCTTCTTCTGCAGAGGAAACTTCTCAACCCGAGTCTTTTATGGCTCAATTGTCCAGTATCTTTTCTAACACTATGCAAGTACTTGGTGATACCCCTCTGACTAATGCTTGCAAGTCCATAGCTGCAATTTGTGATGTCCCCCTCCTAGAGAATAATGAATCTCTTCGAGGGGTCTCAAGATCTATTTCTCCAAATTTCTTGCATTCACTCAATAGTTTGGTAATTTTTCATACTTATAATTTTCATCCTTTTATTT
Organism: Papaver bracteatum; assembly: GCA_023529315.1. Taxonomy (NCBI): domain Eukaryota; kingdom Viridiplantae; phylum Streptophyta; class Magnoliopsida; order Ranunculales; family Papaveraceae; genus Papaver; species Papaver bracteatum. The sequence continues at coordinate 5,068 of JAJJWX010004374.1, forward strand.
TTATTTTGAATTCACAACTTATTATGAAAATTCGTTGAAACATTTCGCAGGCTGGAAAAGCTTCTTATGCGGTTACTGCAGATTTAGAGAAAAGGCGTGCAGCTTTCGCAAAGAAGAATCTTGAACTTCGCAAGAAAAATGAAGAATTGGAAACTAAAGTTATTGGTCTTCGTGAAAAGAGTAAGCAAAATGAAAAATTAGAGACTGAAGCTACTGATCTTCGTGAGAAGATCAAAAAATTGGAATTAGATAATTCTCTTCAGGTGAACAAAATATCTAATCTTCAAAATGCCAATAAGCAACTCTATGTTATGGGATTCTTCTTCTTTTCCCTTTATTTTATTTTCTCAAAAATTTCTTCTTATAGAGTTTATCATTTCGCAGATGTCTATGGTCTTACCTTCTTCATACATTTCCCAATCTCATTGATGATGATACCCTTCTTGAACATCTAAACACTTCTCTAAATAGTTTTTCAAATGATAAGATTGAATCTCTTCCCATAAATGAACTTAGATCCAAACTTCAAATTTCTCTAAATAGTTTTTGTAAAACTTGTATATCTGCTCTTGATATTTCATTCTTATATACTTGTAATCTAACATTGCAAATTTCTCCAGTCTTCTATACAAGCTCTATTTCTTTTGTTCTTTCCTGCGTGTGTTAGAAAATTTTTCTCTCTTTCAATATGACTATCCAAAATACAATTAACTTTTTATACGTAAATCTATCACGTGAACACAAATAACATTTAACTTATTCTATGCATTCCCATACTTGCCTATGTTATTTGTATTCAGATGAGTGATTGAGCAAGCTGCCTCTGTTTAATAAAATAATTTGCGACAAGATCGCAATTTTCTCCGCATAATCTCGCAATCATAAATTGTTAGAAAATCACAATTATCTCTGTATAATTTCGCAATTATAAATTGGAAAATTGCATTCTTTCTTATATTCTGACGTGGTCTTATTTTGCCTTCCTAAGTAAAGGTTTTATTTTTCCAACTTTTTTCATTTGCGACAAAATCGCAGGACGTCTCTACACTTTTATGTAGAAACCCATTGATCTTGTCGTAACTTTTTGTTCTTTTGTATTTTTGCTGCGACAATATGACAGGTCTAAATTATCTCTTGTGAAATTAAAGCCCCATGACATTACCGTCTTGCGACGAAATCGCAGGACGTCTTTACACTTGCTTGCAATGACCCATTGATCTCGTCTTATCTTCTCTTTTGTATTATTGCCTCTTCAGGAATGTTGCACAAATATGACAAGTCTTAATACTCCCATGAGTAAAACGTTTCATGACATCTGCACCCTAAGTGGGGTTTCTTCGGGCTGAGTGCATCATAGCCAAGACTTGCCAAGAATGGCCAGGGTAGTTTCATACTCCCCGGGAACCCTTGGCTCAACCATGTACCTCGGTGCCTTGGTCATACTCTGCACCCCTTAGGAGAGTCCTTCTTACCTTAGTCTCCCAACTCAAGTCATATGCTTAAGTTGATAATCCAAGGTGCCTCTCCTGGATGGGATTTCATTGACCCCAAATCTCCATGACTCAGGTTCTAGCAGCGGTATAACCTTATCGCTGAGTCATGTAACAGATACCCCCTTTTATGACGTACTTTTGGTCTTACAATTGCCTCATGCGAAATTTTATTCGCGAACTAGGGTGTACGCCATAAAGGTTCGCCCTATTATGGATCTTAAATGATCATTTCTTGCGAAATTTTTGCACATTTTCATTCTGATTTTGATATTTGCAATTTCGCATCTTTCTTTTCATAAAATTTTTGTATTCATTCATTTCATTTTAATCATTAAGGAAAATATATTTTTTGAAATTTTTGCAACGAATCAAGTACACATCTTTTTTTCTTTTCCTCAATATTTAAAAAAAAAATTACCTTTGTTATTTCCAGCCTCTGTTCTTTTGTTGCTTTTCGCTACAGTCTTTACTTCCGTGACATTTTCATCATTGGGTTTTTTCAGCAAGTTTTGACTTCGCAGCATTCCTTCTTTTCTCTATTCTACTTAATTAACCATCAATCTCTCACTTCTTTGTCTTTCTTTAATGTTACGCTTCCAATTCCCATTCTTCGCAGCTCTTTCTTCGCAAGATTCTACATCAATTTCATGGCACTTCTTTCCTTCTACCCAATCTCCTTTTATGATTCCAATTCCACTTGGATGAGGAAACTTGATACACTGGTGGAAAGTTGATGCCATGCCTAGAATTCCATGTAGCCAAGGTCTGCCAATCAAGGCATTATAGGGTGACTCTACATCGACAATACAGAATAAAATCTTAGAAGATATCCCCCTTAATGGAATTCTCATTGTGATCTCCCCTTTAGGTTTATTGGCAGTGCCGTTCAAACCATAAATTTTATAGGTTGAAGGTATTAGATCCTCATCTCTACCTCCCATTGTCTTGCAAGTATTATAAAATAGGATATCTATAGAACTCCCTGTCTCAATTAAAACTCTATTAATTGCCCATGAATCTTCGGCCTCATCATCATCATCATCTTCATCTTCTATTTGTTTTGGGTTTATCTCTAGTCTCACCACCAATGGATTGTCATGCATTTCGCCAGGTTCAGGTACTTCTTGCGCAGTGAAAGAAATAGTCTGCTTTTTTCCACTCTTCTAATGGCGAAGCTTTCACAATATTCATTATTTCTCTCCCATCAGCATCTCTTGCGAAAACTCTGCTTAGGACATTGTCATGGAAATCTTCGATTATTTTGTATGAATGTACAATAGAGTTACAAAACAAATTTTTTGCCTTCTCCCCAACTTCTATGAAAAATGTTTATCCTCCTTTTGGCGCATTAACTTGCGAATTTCTGGTGGTGGTGGCAAAAATTGAGATTGATGGTTCCTTATTAGAAAATGATTTAGCTTTCCCTGGTATATCATTCTGAGAATGATTCTCTTTATGTTTCTGCGGTTATTTGTAGAATGTCCATGAAAATGATGGTAAGAGCAAAATTCTTGGATCCTGTTATTTGAAACCGGTTCTTTTCCCATGTTCCGGGGTGTTGGTATATTCTCCATTAAAATTATTGCTTCCCAAATTTTTTCCACACTAGTATTCAAAGGCGGCATCTTGATCTCCTCCCATGTCATTCTTTGACTTCCTGATCCTCTCTGATAGTTTTGTCTTTGCCCTCCATATGTTTCTTGTGGAAGATCAAGTCTTTGAATTTTATTGTTCCCTCCTCGACTATAAAGATTTCTTTCTCTTTCGAATTCTTCTTGATCCCTGCTTCCCATAGCTACCAACTTCTGTTGATTGTCTTTTTGATTTTCTTATTGAACCTGCAAAGTGCTCGCGACTGTGTTTATCAATTTTGGTAGCAAACTCGCATTTGTTGCTGATGAGCTTGTATTCACAACGGGATACGATTCCATTTCATTCTGTTTTTCTTCAAGAGCAATGTATTCCTCCTGCAGCTCCTGTAATTCAGTCATTGTGATTGTATTCTTGATTCTAAAAATTTGAATGTATAGCAGATTAGTTACGAACATTGCATTGATGAATGATAAAATGAGATATATCTCATCCACACGTCCAACCATCTCACTAAACATTGTCTTCCACCTTATGGTTAGATGCTTCAAACTTTCTCCAATTCTTTGTTTTAATCCAAATACATCTTCAATGCCTGGTCGTGAAGAGTTGTGACTTATGTGTGCCCCTAAAAATGTCATCTGCAAATGGTTGAAAGATGTTATCGTATTCTTGGGTAAACCTTCAAACCATTTCAGCGCCTCCCTTGTTAAACTGGATGCAAAATACTTGCACAATACAACATCATGATTTTCCCACTGTAGCATACACCTTACATACGCCTTGATGTGTTGAATTGCACATGTTGTTCCATTGAAAATGCTAGTTAATGCAGGCAGATTGCACTTTGGGGGTATTCCTCCTAGTTGTATTTCTTGTGTGAATGGAGTTTTCGCAGCTTCTTCTATAGATTCATCCAATTGTCTCCTACCTTCTTCCCTCCTATTATTCATCATTCCTCTCATTTCTGCCAGTTCTCTTAAGATTTGCTCATTTACCCCGGACGCTGGTTTCATTGGTCTCTTCAATTCTGCTTCTCTTCTCTTGCGTTCTTGCCTGTCTTGTGCTGCGAGAGTTTGATTTCCTTCCCCGGTATTTTCTTCTTGTCTTTCTTATTGATCTTTTCTTTCATGAATTCGCACACCATTATATCTCTCATTTTCTCCTATGCAATTTTGCTCACTCCTTATCAATTCTCTTTGTTGCCTTTCGATTATCCTTTGTATTCTATCATATTCTTCATTGATATTACCATTGTTGCGGTTTTGCTCGCGTCTTCTTTCTCGATTATCATGGTTGTTCTGACATATTGCTTCTTGGAATTCTCTTTCCTCCACTTCTGCTCTTAATCTCTCTCTCTCTCGCAGTCTAAACGTGTCTGTTCAGAATAATTTCTTTCAATCTCTTCTTCAATTACTTGCTCATTTCTGCGATTTTATCTCCCATGTAATATTCTTCTTCCTGGTTTTGTTCATCACCTTGGTTATTTCGTTCCTGACGCTGCCTGTTTTGTGGAATTTCACCATGTGGAATGTATCGATCTTCAATCATTTCTCTATTTTCGCGACGTTTTTCATCTAAATTTTGCATCTCTTGCCGAATATTTTCATCAACATTTTCTACAAATGATTTTCGTCTTTCTTCCCTTCTAATTGATCTTGAACTTGATCTGGTAGTACTTCTTGACCTTCTATTTTTTAGTCTCATATTCTCCATTCTCAATTCATGATTCTGTCTTTTCAAATTAGCATGTTCTTCTGCTTCTACTCTTCTTTCTTCATGTATTCTTTGTCTCAATTCCTCTAATGCTTCAGTTCTTTCATTTCCATGAATTATTTCTCCAATTTCTTCTTCAACTCTCTCTTCTTGTCTTTCATTTCTTAAATGTTGCTCATCTTCCGCTTCACCTGCTGAATCTGACTGCCGTGTGTGCATACTCACTCTATCATAATCCATAGTTCTATTTTGCGCTGGTGTATGCTGAATCGGTTGTTGAATTTGATTTTCTCCATCATTTCTTGTATTCATTCTTGACGGTTCTCCAGTTTCGTTTCTTCTTTCTCCATCAAGTCTCTTACTCCTCCTCTCAGTTGTTGGTTTTCTTGAAGCATTTCTTCTTCTATCCATCTCTTCAACCTCAATGAATTGTTGAAAATTATATGAAATCTATCACAAACTCCTCCAAATTCTTTCAAATCACAATATTAATTTTCACACTATCAACAAGGACGAATCCCTTTTTCTGGCGCCAATATGTAGTAGCACGAAATCCCACACTACACCCCTCACAAGAATTCATACAATCAAGTCATTTTAAGATGAACAATCACAATATTTATTGATTAATCTCACCAATTTTACAAGCAAGGAAAGAAATCAAACTAAGAAATTAACAATTGTTCTGGACTTTCTCTCTCCTAATGACTTTCTCAACACTCGAAAAATATCTCCCCCTCCTTACGCATATTCACCTCCTTATATAGGGATTTACATAGTGGATGACAGCTAAGCTATCCTTCAATTTCGGATCTAACTTGCGGTAATCTCGCAAGCTTGTTAGTGATACTTCTTCGCAAACCTCTTTCGTTCGCAAGACTATCATACTTTCTTCATGTTTATACTACCGTCATCTATTACATTACTTTTCTAATCATTCTGCGATATTTGTAACGAGTTCTTGAAATTTCGCAAGAGTGTTGTTGTTAATCTTCGCAAGACTGTTGCTCCTGCGATATTCTGATCCTACATCTTGTCTCTTCTCATATCTTCTCTGCGAAGAGGAGAAGATAATGAGAATCTTATTTCTTCAGAATGCTGCAACCTCCCATCTTTCCATATTCTTCTATTCTGACACGATTCTGCATTCTTCGCCAAATTCACTACACATATCCCTTCTTCCATCCAGCTTATGACACGTCCTTTTCAATCGTTGTATTTCAACCATTCATGACTAATCTTCGCATTAAATGTGTTTATCTTCTCGAGTATCATTCTCTCTATATATACTCTTCTCATTCTTTTCTACTCTTCTTTTTTACTTTCATTCTTATTTTCTCTGCAACTTTCTTCACTGTTCTTCCGCGAATTCCGCTCATGTTACTGTAATTTTTCTTGATTATTCTTTTTTTGATTTTTAATTCCTTCTTCATTCCCATACTAAAATGCCTCCATATGGTCGTAAAAATGAAATTGCTTTTGAAGAAGTTCGAAAGAAACTTCAAACCAGAGGTTTTAATTTATCTCCCATTCCTGGTCAAAACCCTAAATCTGAACTTTCCATTAATCTATTTTCTGATCATCCTTGCAATCATGAGGAGGTCATAATCTCGCTAGGTCATCTTCTTGCTGGCCTTCCCATCCCCCTTTATGATCCTGAACGTCCTTTATTTTATGAAATACTTTCTCATGCGAAGTTCTCGCGAGCTATTTATCAATTAAGCGGGGATTGCATTCGTCTTATGCTTGAGTTCACCAACCGTGGTGCTAGCAAGGGATCTCTTTATCCTGATAAAGCTAAAAATCCTAGGTTCGCTGACGTTGCGATTGTTCCTGCGAACTATACCGTGGAAAATTTCTTTGTGAATTATGAGATAATTTCTATGAAGAAAGACAGTACTTGCTGGGGCGTTCGCTTAAAGAAGAAGGATGATGTTGCTGACGACAAGATACTTATGCAAGATATTGATTGGCATCCTGGCAAAAACATATCCCCACGTTACTCCAGCGATGATAAATGGTGTATATTCCCTTTAATTTTAAAGGGTCCGTACATCTCTGGATCTCATGTTTTGCCTGCGAATCTCGCAGCATATGAACCATGGGCATTCAGCTGGCCTGAGAGAGAAACTGAGGTATATTTCCACACTTTGCTTGAGTTATTATTCTATTCACTCTCATATATAATTTTGCTGACCACTCTAATGTTTTCACCTGCGAAATTATCAGATTGAAAGGTTGAAGGCAAGCTATATTAAGACTGGGAAAATTAGTATTTTATCAATTCTTCAATCATTCACAGATGAAGTAAGAAATAATCTCTTATGATTCTTCATAATATATTGTTGCCTCTATTTCTTATCTTTATCTGTTTGTGTAGGTCATCGCTGTAGTGGAAAAACCTGTCAAAGTTGCGAAAGTTAGGGGTAAAGGCAAGAGTATTTCTCGCAAAGATAAATTTGCTGCCCCTCCTTCAAAGAAACGAAAAGTCCAATTTAGCGAGAGCTTTAGTGAAAAAGCCTCTCAACCTGATAATGATGATGACGATGCTTCTTTTGCATAGGAAATTGATCAACCTGAGTCTTTTATGGCTCAATTGTCCAGTATATTTTCTAACACTATGCAAGTACTTGGTGATACCCCTCTGACTAATGCTTGCAAGGCCATAGCTGCAATTTGTGATGCCCCCCCTCCTAGAGAATAATGAATCTCTTCGAGGGGTCTCAAGATCTATTTCTCCAAATTTCTTGCATTCACTCAATAGTTTGGTAAATTTTCATACTTATACTCTTCTTTCTTTTATTTTTATTTTGAATTCATAACTTATTCTGAGAATTCGATGAAACATTTCGCAGGCTGGAAAAGCTTCTTATGCGGTTACTGCAGATTTAGAGAAAAGGCGTGCAGCTTTCACAAAGAAGAATCTTGAACTTCGCAAGAAAAATGAAGAATTAGAAACTGAAGTTGTTGGTCTTCGCGAAAAGAGTAAGCAACATGTAAAATTAGAGACTGAAGCTATTGATCTTCGCGAGAAGATCAAACAATTGGAATCAGATAATTCTCTTCAGGCGAAGAAAATATCTAGTCTTCAAAATGCCAATAAGAAACTATATGGTATGGGATTCTTCTTCTTTTCCCTTTATTTTATTTTCTCAAAAATTTCTTCTTATAGAGTTTATCATTTCGCAGACGTCTACGATCCTACCTTCTTCATACATTTCCCAATCTCATGGATGATGATACCCTTCTTGAACATCTAAACACTTCTCTAAATAGTTTTTCAAATGATAAGATTGAATCTCTTCCCATAAATGAACTTAGATACAAACTTCAAATTTCTCTAAATAGTTTTTGTAAAACTTGTATATCTACTCTTGATCTTTTATTCTTATATACTTGTAATCTAACACTGCAAATTTCTCCAGTCTTCTATACAAGCTCTGTTTCTTTTGTTCTTTCCTGCGTGTGTTAGAAAAATTTTCTCTCTTGCAATATGACTATCCAAAATACAATTAAATTTTTATGCGTAAATCTATCATGTGAAAACAAATAACTTTTAACTTATTCTATGCATTCCCATACTTGCCTTTGTTATTTGTATTCAGATGATTGATTGAGCAAGCTGCCTTTGTTTAATAAAATAATTTGCGACAAGATCACAATTTTCTCCGCATAATCTCGCAATCATAAATTGTTAGAAAATCAAAATTATCTCTATATAATTTCGCAATTATAAATTGGAAAATTTCATTCTTTCTTATATTATGATGTGGTCTTATTTTGCCTTCCTAAGTAAAGGTCTTATTTTGCCATCTTTTTTCATTTGCGACAAAATCGCAGGATGTCTCTACACTTTCATGTAGAAACCCATTGATCTTGACTTAACTTTTTGTTCATTTTTATTTTTGCTGCGATAATATGACAGGTCTAAATTATCTCTTGCGAAATTAAAGCCCCATGACATTGCCGTCTTGCGACGAAATCGCATGACATCTTTACACGTGCTTGTAATGACCCATTGATCTCGTCTTATCTTCTCTTTTGTATTATTGCCTCTTCAGGAATGTTGCAAAAATATGACAAGTCTTAATACTCCCATGAGTAAAAAGTCTCATGACATATGCACCCTAAGTGGGGTTTTCTTCAGGCCGAGTGCATCATAGCCAAGACTTGCCAAGAATGACCAGGGTAGTTTCATACTCCACGGGCACCCTTGGCTCAACCGTGTACCTCAGCGCCTTGGTCATACTCTGCACCCCTTAGGAGAGTACTTCTTACCTTAGTCGCCCAACTCAAGTCATATGCTTAAGTTTAGAAACCAAGGTGCCTCTCCTGGATGAGCTTTCATTGACCCCAAATCTCCATGACTCAGGTTACAGCAGCGGTATGACCTTATCGCTGAGTCATGTAATATAATATAGATCTTGGAACCTGGCAAAGGAGTTTACGTTAAGATAAACAAGGGAAACTTTGCGCAACTCATATCACTTGGTTGAAGAGGTTTGATACCAGACAGATTTGTTGTTCCTTTACTGTTTGGAATACGAACTAAAAGAATTGGTCCAAGTACATGACTTGTTTACAGGTTGGAGGCGTGGGAATAAAGACGGAACTAGGTGAACTATAGGTTTAGTTGCTTGGTCTCAAATATACGAAGTCGGTTTATTTTGTATAGTGGCTTAATCCTGAGAGTATTCAATTCTGGACTAGGTCCCGGGGTTTTTCTGCATTTGCGGTTTCCTCGTTAACAATATCTTGATGTGTCATTTAATTTATATTTCCGCATTATAATTATTTTATTATAATTAAAGTAAATTGCACAAACGTTAATTCCTATTTACTTGATACGTGAATCCTATTGAGTTTGGTTAAGTCCGAACCTTTGTATCAAGTATACACACTTTGTTGTTGTATTGTCTCGATCTCGTATCCATAGACGATCACACAAAGTGTGAACCAATTTGTTGTATTGTCTCGACTCAATCCATAGACAATCACTTTCGTGGAAATGACTTATAGGAAGGAAAAGTAATAGCTTGAGGTATATTTGGGGTACCCTCGCCTTTTCAATTGGTATCAGAGCAGGCAAACACGAAAAGGTCTAACAATCTGTGTTTGATGCGATCCATCCTATAAGATATGAGTCAAAGTAAGAAAAGCAAAGCTAAACTTATGAAGAACTCAGTTAACATAGGGCAAGATAATGAGAACTACATCTCAGAGAAGGCCAATAAAAACCGGTCTCAAAAGTTTTTTCAAAAGGCAAAAAAAAAAGTCTATGACTAAAGACTCAATTGCATATCAGGTTGCTGATCAGAAAAGGGTGAGTTCAAAACTCAAGAAACTTGATTTAAATTCAAGTCCAATTTGTGAAAAATCATATGGAAAGAGATTTGATTCACTAATATGCCAAAGTTCTAAATCAGGGAAGATGATGAAGAGATTTTTCAAACAAATCGGGAATCTGTCAGAAAAGGGAAAATCTATTGATAGTCTAGATGATGTCATAGAACTTATAGTTCAATTAAATGTAAGGATTTGTGAAGAAAAGCGATATACAGTCAGTCTTCAAAACAATCTAATTGATTGCGAGGAATAAAAATTGAACTTGTGTAACAAGGTTCATCTGCAGACTACAGAGTGCGAAAATATTACTCATTCGCTGGAACACTCACAAATGAGGAATAATATCTTGATTGAAGATCTTCTTATAAGAACATGTCAAAAGGTACATCTAGACAAGTGTTTAGAAAATTACTTCCAACAAGGAATGAATACCTTGAGGGAACATATAGAATATCTAGAACAAGAGACATTATCAATCTGTCGAATGGCTAATCTTGATCACACAGGTTCTAGTTCAGATAATATTCCATCCTGGGCTCAGGATATACTTGAAGAGATTGCATCTCAAAATAATCCTAATCAAGAGAAAGGGTTCAACACCTAAGATCGGGAGAAATTATCTACAAAAATGGGACTTGAGGAGGTAAATCCTCATCCTAATGCTTAAAACGCATTATAATGTGCATCCTTACTTTGCCCAATCTTCGGATGTATGGAAGCACATTAGCTGGGCAATTAGAATCCTAATAACATCTCTTATTCAATATAGAGACATTACACAATCTACCTTAAGAACGTTTGATAATCTTATGAGTAGAAAGGTTGTGTTACAACAACTCGTGTAAGAAGGATTATGGTAATAAATATCCCATGGTATTAATTTCGAAGATAATCTCTTTGAGAAAGTTGTGTGTAACACATTAGATGCGAAAATATTTTCAAATCTGATCAGAATTATTTATGTAAGGCTGATATCTATGTTTGGTATGTGTTAAAGGTATTTTAAGTATAAGTTCTTAGCATGTCTGAAAAAAATATACAAAAGAATGTATTCTCAAACCGGATCTCAAGCAAATCTTCTGAAAGCTTTGAGTGGAATGACTTCTAAGTAAACAGTTCATCTTGATAATACCTTCAAGAAATCTGGTTGTGAAGATACAGAAAAGAAAAGGAAGATGTTACTAATTTCCCTGTCCAAAACAGTTTGGATGCCAAGATTGATAATATCAATCTTCGTCTGGTTCTCCTCGGTACCATAGAAACTCATTATAGACAGGCATCTCCTCTGAGAACCATTATCTGTAACCAAAGGAAGCTGATCAAACTTGGAATCGGTAATAGGGAGTCCTCTCGTAATATTAATCGAAAGGTTAATGCTCTAGCCTGTGAACATAATCAAGGTACTGTGTGTAGAATCCGAGATATCAGTCGAGATGATGTTGATAAAGATCCTGAAAAATTTGTGGAAATTGAATATGATATTTGAAAGATAAGATTAGAAAAATTGACATCAATTTTTGATCTCTTTCATTGATTGTATAAGTCTATTGAATAAAACTATTATGAATAAAGTTATTTGATTTATAATTTTTCTTGTGATAGTTTTTGATTTACATAGCCGATACTTTAATGCTTTATTTATTTGTTATGTATGTGTATGAGATGTTTGATTTCGGCTTTATTACCTTGATATTTGATCTCATAATATTTTGTGTACCCTTATGGTGTGGGTGACTTTTTGATTTAGCAGGATTAAGTTCTAGCCCAAGTTGGTAGGCTTTATCAAAGGATCATGAGGGATTCCTGTAGAAACAATATGTGAAAAAGTCACAATATGTTGAATTGGTTTTGGTTTAGCATAAAAGCATATGTGTTTCACGGTTTTCAACTTTTGCTTGCAATTGTTAAAACCGATTTTCAACCTTTCTCTAGTAAAGGTTGGTTGTTGTTATTCTTTTGTTTTTGGCATGAGAATGACAACATAATGGTATTTCGATATCAATTCTCACGGAAGAAGAAAGCGATGAAATCATATTTGGAGAAGTTGGATGCGAAATTGAGGTAACAATCTTGTTAGTTAATTGTTTTCCTGTTTTAAGAAAAGCTTATTTTTATTTGATATATATATTGCTTTTTCTTAAACGAAATTGTTGGTACAATTGATGTGTTTATTCCATTATGTATGTATGGATGTGTCGGTTAAGTAAAACTTTTGTTATCTTAATTTGTTGTGTGATATCATTAGTTTAGGCTTACAAAATTTGGTGCAATTGCGGTGCTTTAATGTTTATGTTAATTCAATTACTTCCAGTTAAGTAAAACAATAATTATTTTACTTTATTGTGTAGTATCAATTGTTTAAACTTACAAAATTTCGGTGCAATAGTGAAACTTTGATTTATGTGTGTTGTTTCAATTACATCCGGTTGAGATAAATAATTATGCAAGTTGATTTATTGGTTTGTATGAATTATTTATGGATTAACGAATGAATATGTTGACGGGACGAGTTGTTTAGTCCAATTCGATTCCGGATCAGATAAACTAAGTTAATTCCGATCTTAGCTAGACTTATCAAAGTAGAGGTTTCGGTTATTCAAGTCTAGCCGAAAGCCTAAACAAGGAAATGCTAGTTAACTAACCTAGTATTTGGCTTGTTTGAAATCTAAAGGTCTAAGTTATATGGATAATTAGAACTTGGTGATAAAAATGAAGTTTATCTTTGTTTTGGTCTTATCGAATGAAGCGGTTGTATTTATACAATCGGTTTAGCAAAGGAACTAAGTTGCTTAGTTGATTTTTTGTTTGCTAAACTAGTTGGGAAAATTGCTTCGGGCAATTATTTCCATGATAACATATCAAAACCTGATTACCATAGTTTCAGTTTTGATATTGGTTATCAAAAATGGTATGTGGAACCCTCGTGCTTGACTCAACAAGTTTCAAGACTATTTTGAGATTTATAACATCCTTTTCGTGTTGTCCTTTATTTGTTCACTTATTTGTCATTTTTGTGACAAAAAAGGGGGAGAAATAGATGGACTAAACAAGTGATGCTGGTATCAATTTATGGTTGATTGGTTTCACTAGGGAAGAGGACAATGGTGCTTGAACGTTTATCTAACGAATGAGGAAAAGCATAGACTAAGGGGGAGTAACATATCATATGATTTGGATAACAAAGACGTGCGGATTGAAAATCTACATATCTCACCTTTAGCGGGAGTATGAGCTTTGTTATTATAGTGCAACTGCTGCATTTTTGAGGATTGAATGTATGCATGTTATGTGCTGTGGATTCGGGAATCAAGCGTATGTGTAATGAATTCTTGTAATTTCTTTATCCATATGATTGTAAGAGTTTTGTCACTAAAATTGACAAAGGGGGAGATTATTAGAGCATTGCTCGGTTGAACCCACCAAGCATTGGCATGTCAAGTTTGGTTGTCATATTTTAGTGAGCCAAAACTCATTTAAGAGTCGCTTGATTTAAATGTAGTAGAGTCAACTTCGTATAGGTTAGCTTGAAATTATTAGGATGAGACATTACGAGTATTGTGAAGACTTGAATAAGTGAAGAAGTACATCACTGTTTCATTCCCTAACGTATCTTTCAAGTCGTGCATATTGAAAACATAAAACTGCGAAGCATGAACACTATAGATAGGCATAGTATTAAGGAATACAATATGAAGTTTCTTGATTAACCATTAAACTTTGTATATAAGACATCGACATAATCGTATGAATGCTATTGTGATTATGTATGGGTATGAGGTGAGGATTTTATCCTAGGAAACAATGTTTTTACATGTGTTTAAAGGAAGTAAGTTCATGATATGTGTTCACTACACCATTTTAAGGTATTAGCAACCTATCATAGCTGTTGCTAAACGGGGTCGCAACATGCTTTTGCTGTTGCTAAACACGGTGTCGCAATTTTTAGCAACGACATAAGCTCTGTTGCTAATCTTGGTCAGCAACGGCAATTCGCAACGGGGCCTACCGTTGCGAAATGTTTTATTCGCAACTACATCCTGCGGTTGCTAATTTGTTGCTAATTATAGGAATATCATTACCCGGAACTAGATATTGTTGGTTCTGGTTCTAATTTAGCAACAAAGCACCGACGTTGCTAATTTTTTGCAACTAAAAAAAAAAGGGTCAAGTCTATGTTTATTGACCTGGTCAAAATTCATTTCCCCCCACATTTTACCCCCTGCAATTACCCAGTTCCCCATATTCAACATCCACACATATATACAAACTACAATTGCGATGCAAAACTGTATTGTTAATACACAAACTACAATGGCCATACAAAACTGTATTGTTGAGAATTACCACTACATGATATTATAAAAGACAAGATTCTTCAATTGATACAAATCTGTTAACTTATTATTACACAAGGGGAATCTTAAAAAATATTTTAAAAGATAAGGAATAACATTGTTGGATATCTCTCAGAGAAAAAAAAAACAAAATTGTACTAATACAAATACATGATGAAGTACCTGCGCACCTCGAAGCAGTTCAGTCCAAGGGGAATCTTACAAATGTTTTAAAAGATAAGGAATAACATTGTTGGATATCTCTCAGAGAAAAAAATAAAATTGTACTAATACAAATACATGATGAAGTACCTGCGCATCTCGAAGCAGTTCACTCATTGACGGTGCTCCAACGCCAGTATTTTTATAAATCTACATCATGTGCTGCTAGAGTCTGTCCATAAACATACATTAGGACTTGGAGAACCCCGACTGTCAACACATATTTTGCAAAAGTATGTGCTGACAATTACATCCTCATAAGACCCGATGAAATCCAACATTCGAATTATCTATAGAGTTCAGAAAAAAGTAAAAACTTGATGAAGTCTAGGTCTTTTGGTGAAAATTACATCCTCATAAGACCCACTTCCTGAATGAAGTGTTCAACCTTCCTCAAATAAAGCTAGAGAGAAGAAAAATCAAAAGATAAGATCAGTCCCACTAGTTAATTCCAGAACATTATAGTAAGTATACTTAATGAGGCAAATCCAATTACCAATAATGAGAAAAAAAAGTTGTCAAAGCTAAAATAATCAGAAAGTTGATGGCACCCTAAATATCAATCTAACCAGATGACATGGAACAGTTAAAATAATGTCTCAGCAAAAATCTGCCTCATAAAGATTTCTTACAAGTTCCTCTAGAGTAGATACAACATATATTATAATAAAACCATGAATCATCGAGCTAACTTAATAGGGTGACAAAGAACCAGTTGGCTACAACCAGTTCTATAAAAAAATTGTTTCACTGAGTTACAGATACACACCTAATTCCCACAACCACCTTGAAATCATCTTACAATAACCTTTTAACCGCCCTACCTTTAGATATGTGCATTCGTGTATCCTTCAACTGCCCTACCTTAAGATCAGACTGCAAACAGTATGTAGTGTTAGTTTAGGTCAACCTTTTAATTTCATACCACTTGGTACTGATTTGGGAAGAAAAAATGGGTATGTGCATTCATGTATCCTTCTATGAAGCCTCAAATCCCAAATAAAACACTCAACATAAAATCTATATGTAATAGTACCAAATTGCAAAAATACCTGGTACCAAATTGCTGGCTCTCTTTGGTGAACATGGATGACGATTCATCTCCTGTTGGATTTTGAAAGTCGTTTGTTTGAATGGTTATATTCCTTGCTTGAGAGAATCACTTGTATCACTTTTGGAGTTTCTGACATTGTACTGATTTTTCTGCTCATAGGAGACACTATCTGCAGCAAAATGTATTAACAAGTTAAAATTGCCCTGAGTTACAGTATACTCGATTCAAGAAAGCTGGATTCTATGCTAATAAAGTATGAAATCCAGACTCACTTGAGTTAGATGCATGACTTCCCCTGCAGCTTTTTTCGTCTGCTAAAAAACCTTGGGGACAGATGAGAGAACTTTGCACCTACTATGACTCACGGTAATGCACAAATACAATGTCTTCTTGTTTACTGATAAACAAGATAAGAAATATTGAATCCATCTTTTCCCATTTAACAATCACTGAAATAAAGAATGGATAATCAAGTTCACATTACATACTTATCGAGTAACCGGTAACACCTACGAGCCAAATTAGGATTATCCAACCCATGGGCTAAGTTCGAAACTCGACAACACCTAAAAATCCTATTGAATGGCCTTTAGGGTTTTGCATTATGTGCCACCACTTTCGCCACAGTTCCAGGGGTTCTTTTCCCTCTACATATATTTTCATTACTTCATACCCCATTCCAGCTATTTTTACCAGGGGTTCTTTTCCCTCTACCTATATTTTCATTACTTCATACCCCATTCCAGCTAATTTTAGCTGGTAACACATTGATTTTTGATCTTAACCTTTACATGTGAGGAGTATATGGGTAAGAAAGAAATGGATTGCATAATACTGATAAAAAGAGATCTGGATAGCATAATACTGATAAACCTAATTGTTAAAGCTAATTTTAGCATGATCATATGCACAATTTTTAGCTGTTTGGAGTTGATCAAAACCATTGATATTAAACACACCAAATCAGGTTTTAGTTGTTTGGAGTTCATCAAAACCATCGATAACAAACAAAACAACAATACATACTATAAACGCATTATTAGCTTCATTAGATAAAATTCTAGTTATCTTCTAGTTTGTTCAACACAATGTCAGATTAAAACTACTAGTAAACAGAACTAAGCATCACTTGATGAGATTCATAACAAAGGCATGAACATCTCTTCAATTACAAAAAACATCAAAAACTATCTTTCCTATCCAGTATTCATACCATTCCCCTTGCAATAACAATCAATAAAATCAAAAAAATCATACTAAAAAAACTCAACAAAAGAAAATTGATTGACCCATCACACCCTCAACAGGTTAATCCTCGTATTTGTGAGTTTAACAAATCAGTTCAAAAATATCGAAATTACTGAAAATTGGAAACCCTAATTCAAAATTTTCGGGAAAATTGATAAAAATAATAGAGAATAGCTAGTTACCCCGTATCACCCTGATCTTGATCATCATCCATTGATGATGATGTTTGAAGAGGAGTCTGAGCTATGGGTTTAGGTTTCCTTCACCCCTTCAACAAACAACATATATCAGAAACTAAATCAAAACTTAACAACAGTAATAAGAAATAAAATCAAAACTTTGGTTATATTTCAGTTGAAGAAGAGTGATTCACTCTTGAGCAGCAGATCCAGATTGAAAGAGAGAGACGAGAAAATATTTGTGGCTGAGAAAAAGTGAGGAGGAGAAGATAAACCCCCTGCGGTATCGGGGTGAAAAAGAATTTAGAACAATTGACCAAGCTTTGACTTGGGCGAAAATATATTCATAGTGTTACCGACCACACGTGTACCTCACTCGCTTAAATTCCAGTCTGTTGCTAATAGCAACCAAGGGGCGCGGTTACGAAATTCGCAACTGACATCGGACGTTGTTAATATTTAGCAACAGAAATTAGCAATAGAAATTTCTCAACAACATTAGTGTTGTTGCTAATCCGAGTTGCAAATCAACTAAAATGGTGTAGTGGTTATGAACCGAAAAGGAAATCGCTAGGCGTTATTGGGGCTGTTCTTCATTGCATATATTATGAATGACCAATATGTGTGATTAGTATAACCGCTCATGACTTATTTGTGTTCTTGGTAAAACTATTCACATGAGGCCTGACTTATGTATTGGTATGACTTTTATTAGTGTAACCGATCTTAAGTAATCACCTGGGGTATGATCGGGTTTGGGGTATGATCGGGTTGTGAGTGTCTGAACTTATTACTGGGAGAAGGGGAACCGATCCTAGTAAGAGGTGCAGTGTATCATAAGGGGAACCAATCCTTGTATGAGGTGCATCAAGGTTTATGGAAGAAAGGGGAACCGATCCTATGAACATGTGCAACACGTTTTTGGGAAGGCAGAACCGATCCTATGGACATGTGCAGTGCATACAAGTTAGATACCAAATATATGTGGGGGAACCGATCCTAGTACCTAGTCAGCTGTATCTTTGGTAAGCTAGTGTAACTATGCACAATACTCACATGGAAGTAGAACCGAAACTTGTTTTGGTAGAACCGTAAACCCATGAGTTGTGATTGAGTGGTACTTGATCAATCACATAGTTCTTGAAAGTCAGATGAACCAATTCTAAACTTGTTTGGAAGTGTTGTAAATCGGTTTCAATTGAGCAAGCATGGAAAAGACTTGCAAGAGTAGGATGTCGTCACACTTTGAACATGGTGCATTAATGCTTATTCTATATTGTTCAAAGATATTCCTTAACGGCTAAGAAGGAAGAAAATCCCAAGGTCGAATTTAAATAAGTTAAGAATCTTTTTAATTAATGTTTTTAATTATATATGGAAAATAAGAATTATTAATGTGCATTTACTAGTTATAGATTTTCCAAGGAGATTTCAATCATATTTTTGGACAGTGCATTCACAGGAATTATGAAAACCGAATTTGGGTTAATATGGAAAAATATCTTGAGTATATTTTCGGTTTTGGAAATTCCTTGGTGTCCAAACTTCCTTGTATATAAATACTTTGAGTTTGCATTTCTAGCAAACTAATCCTTCGTAACATTAGACTTACTCTTTTGTCTTTATTACTGGTGAAGCCGCCTATCGGAGAGGAGAGTAATATAATTAGGTGAAATCTCTTACGACCACTCAATTTAAAGTCTTCTTTGGGATTGAGAAGCTCTAGCGCGACCCGTTGGTGGGAAACTAGATATTGCGGTTTATCTTTAGTTTTCGTATTGATTTGACTAATGGTGGTTGAACTTTGATTGCACCTAGTTTGTTTATGCATGAGAATCTTCTCTTCTGATATAAGATTCACTCAAACTAGTTCAAGTTTTCGACAGGGATCTTTAGACTGTTGTTAGATCTAAAGACAATCTTGTGATAATCCATTGTTAACAGACTCCGTTCTGTGTGTGATTGATCACAAGAGATTCAAGTAGTTGTGTGCAGGTGTTTATTGAAGATCTAAGAATATTTGGAAAAAAAGAAGATATTGAATATTTGTGACTTGGTTTTTATAATATTTGGTGTGCACAATACTTGTTTGGGAAAAAGAGGTTCCGACTATAATTGATTTATCCTTTTGGGTATTTTGATAGAATAGTTGAGGAAGATCAGCATCAATACGATTCCTTGTGATTATAGGTATTGATTGGCTTAATCTTAACGATTGCCTTTGGGTGATTGAATATAAGATAGATCTTGGAACCTGGCAAAGGATTTTATGTTAAGATAAACAAAGGAACCTTTGCGCAACTCATATCACTTGGTTGAAGAGAGTTGATACATAATAGATTTGTTGTTCCTTTACTGTTTGGAATACGAACCAAAGAAATTGGTCCAAGTACGTGACTTGTTTACAGGTTGGAGGCGTGGGAATACAGACGGAACTAGGTGAACTATAGGTTTATTTGTTTGGTCTCAACTATACGAAGTTGGTTTATTTTGTATAGCGGCTTAATCCTGAGAGTATTAAATTCTGGACTAGGTCCATGGGTTTTTCTGCATTTGCGGTTTCCTCGTTAACAAAATATTAATATGTCATTTACTTTATATTTCCGCATTATAATTATTTTATTATAATTAAGGTAAATTGCACAAACGTTAATTCCTATTTACTTGATACATGACTCCTACTGAGTTTGGTTAAGTCCGAACCTTTGTATCAAGTAAACACATTTTGTTGTTTTATTGTCTCGATCTCGTATCCATAGACGATCACACAAAGTGTGAACCGATTTGTTGTATTGTCTCGGGAAAAGGACTTATAGGAAGGAAAAGTAATATCTTGAGGTATATTTGAGGTACCCTCGCATTTTCAGTGCGAACACACTATATATGCTTATATCCATAGATGGTAATCTCAACTTTATATTTCAATCATTGAAAAATTCTTCTATAATGTTATAACAGTCGTTATTCACAACTATCGTCATCAAAGTCATTTTCAAGATTGAAACGTCATCATGAATTTCGTCATGGGTAAAGATAAAAAATGGTTAAAGCGAAATCTTACCAACACATATTTCGAGAAATAGATAGGCGATTAAACTTGGATCGAATTAACAAATGTGTGTGTATGAAAACTATCATTATTATACGACTTTTGTCTCAAGAGTAGGAGATAGAGTAGATAGACTTTTGATTGATAGATAAGTTCAAGTCTCCACATACCTTTTAGTTGGATGAAGTTCCACTGGTTCCTTGAGTAGTTCTTCGTCTTCTTAAGATGATCACCATGGAATATGGAGCTCAATTACACTTAAATATCCTAGTCCGAGACTTAGCTATAAGTAGACTAGAAATCAAGACATATAGTTTTGACAACTAAATTTGACAAACAAGCTTGAGATAACAACGCTTGCGAGTTCGACCGAGAAATGCTCTAACACTGTGCTATATCCAATCATGGTTATTTGTTTTAAACTCCCATTTAAATTATTAAAACATTCTCAGAAGACGACAATAGATGTCTCACATAAACTATTAGCTTCAAAGCAATTTTCAAGTGATCGAATGATCAATATGAAACATTCTGAGTCTACATCAAATGACTGTCTCACACAAATCATGTAAGATATTACAAGGAGATTTTCACATGATCATCTTTTTACTTTCGTCAAGAATATAAGATGAACATGGTTAAAGCAAAAACTTACCAACGCATATTTTGAGAAATATGTAAGCGAGTTAAACTCAACTCAACTCAACTCGAAATATAAAATGTGTATAATCGAAGTCTATATAGCTATACGACTTTTGTCTCAAATTGGAGATAGAGTAGATAGACTTTTAAGTGATAGATGAGTTCAAGTCTCCACATACATTTTGTTGATGTAGTTCCATAATCTCCCCTTAGTAGTTCTTTGTCTTCAATCGATGAACGCCGTGAAGTCTAATGCTCAACTACACTTTCTATCCTAAACCGAGACTTAGTTATAAGTAGACTAGAAATCAAGACTTATAGTTTTGGAAACTAAACTTGAAAACAAGCTTGAGATATCAACGCTTGCGAGTTCGACCGAGAAGTGTTCTAACACATACTTGATAGTGATCCTATAAAGTTTGGTTAAGTCCGAAATTATTATCAAGTATTACACTTTGGTAGTCGTATTGTTTCAATCTCGTATCCATAGACAATCACACAAAGTGTGAATACCAATTTATTGCATTGTCTCGAATTTGTCCATAGATGATCACTTTCGGTAAGATGACTTATAGGTGGATAAATAAAAGATTGCGGTGTATTTGGGTACCCTCGTATTTTCAATTGGTATCACAGCAGGCAAACATGAAAAGATCTAACAATCTGTGTTTGGTGCGATCTAACCTATAAGAATTGAATCTATGTCTGATTCAATTAACGTTATGCAAGAGTATGAATACTCAATAGTTGAGGATGTTACACTTTTGTTAACTCGTGATCTAGGAGTGACAACAATTAGGAGTACATCTGAGTCTATCTTTGTTAGAAAATAAGATGTTGATAAAGAGTTGGAAAATCTGAGACTTAGTTATAAGTAGATTAGAAATCAAGACTTATAGTTTTGGAAACTAAACTTGACATCAAGCTTGAGATAGCAACGCTTGCAAGTTCGACCGAGCAGTGCTCTAACAATCTCTCCCTTTGTCAATTTTAGTGACAAAACTATGAATACATATGAATTACAAAATAAATAAACTTTGTAGCTTCTCATCCAAATGCTTGATTACCTTGGTTCTTCAACATTAGTCGAAATCTTCGTCACTTCCAAGTACTTTAGTGATTCTGAACGTGTTCAACTCAATATCATAGTTGTTGCAGATCCGTAGCTATAACAATGAGAAAATAGTAGCTCTCAATCATTGTTATATAGTGTCATGGTATTATTACACAATATCAAAGTCCAATTGTATCACAACTTTGACAACAATACTATGGTGATATGTATCACTCTCCCTTCATCTCACATGAAAACCACTCCCCCTTAAACCATATGTATTTGTAGTGTGAACTACACATTAATTCTCCCCATTTTTGTCAATATAAATTGGAAAACGTACGAAAACTAGTGGGATCATAATGAAATTCTCATAGACATACTTCATGACTAAAAGAGAACATATCAACTTTGTTTTGATGATTTCACATAGTCGAAACTTAGTGTATAAAGATACAAGAAAACTCCTACAATATTCCACAGGCGCACTTCCCACAAAGGTTTGGCAATTAAGCACAAGTTCAATTAAGAACTCTTCCCCATAAAATGTCATTCCCGAAAGAACAACAAGAGCGACCTTACTTTTACAAGAAAAAAAGGATTTCTTTGGAAATTAACAAATTACACGAGACATGAACTTGTATCCAGAAAACACAATTAAATTAACCACAAGAGAACCTTAATGATTAATTTAAACGGAAACGCTCAACATAAGAAAACTTACGGATCCATACAATATTTTCACATAGAAGTGGATCAGGTAAAGATCAATACTGCAGAATATTCAAAGATTCATTATATTTTTCATCAATATTTGCATAAAGACGTATAATAGACTTAATCTTTGCAATCAAAAGTTCATCCTATCTTCCATAAATATTTGCATAATGACATAATATGCTTAACTTTTGACATATATGGGACAATGATAGTTCACGTACGCAAACACACATATCCCATAACAATTTTTGCAATATATAAAACTAATAAAGATTAATACTGTAAAATCATCTTCCAAATAAACGTTAGAATTTAAATAAATAAATCTAAAAACATTACAAGATAAAAATCGTTGGCAATAACTATGTGTACTCATAATAATTGCTATTCCAAACCCTAGTTATCCTTCTTAAAACACAAGAATAAATTCTCATAAGAAGTTTCCTAGACATGACAAAAATCAAGTTTCTTTGATAACATCATACATTTGAAAGGGTCCGTCATAAAAGGTATTACTGATATCCTTGATTATTTTGACTGTAAAGACTCCATGTTCATGAGTTACAACATTAACTTTCCGATCAACAATGCGGGCAAGATGCCTAGCTTTGACACAGTCCATGATGAGTTTCTTCTGATTCCTGATCAAGATCTTTTGATTACCAAGGATTTTGGTCTGACCATCAATAAGCTGATTTATTTGCCGTTGAAGGTTTACAAATTCGACCTTAGAGTCATTCTGAAAAAGAATTAGATTCTTGACAGATTCTCCAATCCAGGAGTTATACTCTTTCCTTTCAATCATCTTTTTCAAGACAAGTTCTTTAACTGAAACACATCCTTTAATGTCTTATTCCATCTCAAGATTCACCACTTCTTGAGGTCTTCACGAGTTCTCCATTTCCCCCACCCCCTTATTCATTTATTAGGGAAAGCAAAAACAATATATAAATGTTTTAGAATAAGATAGGGACACCGTTGTTATCGAAACCCTAAAACTCCCAAGAAGACACGGACGTTCGCGGACTAGATGTGTTAATGGATCAGGAAATATCCAAGAATAAGAAATACTCTCTATTTTCAGATAGCTCTTACTCTCATTACTCAATAATTAAAAGATTTAATCAGAGCATAATGAAGATATATACTAGTTGTTAGAGCATTGCTCAGTCGAACTCGCATGAGTTGCTATCTCAAGAATGTTTGTCAATGTTAGTTATCAAAACTATAAAGTCTTGATTTCTAGTCTACTATAGCTAAGGTCTCGGACTAGGATAGAAAGTATAGTTAAGCTCAAGAAATCCATGGAGATCATCATACAAGATGAAGGATTACTTAAGGAACCAGTGGATCTTCATCTACTAAAAGGTATGTGGAGACTTTAACTTATCTATCACTCAAAAGTATATCTACTCCATCTCTTATCTTGAGACAAAACTCGTATTACTATATAGACTAAGATTATACACATGTGATATTTCGAGCTGAGTATATCTCTCTTATCTATTTATCGAAATATATGTTGGTAAAGCTTTCACTTTAGCCAAGTTCATCTTTACCTAGTGACAAAAGTCATGTTATGTTTCAGTCATTTTGGAAATCGCTCTGACGAAAAATAGTTTGTGAATAACAACTATATAACACCCTCTGAGAATGTTTCAATGATTGAAATGAGAGTTTAGACAATATAATCATTGGAGGATATAATCATTGTTGTGGTAACACATATATATATATATATATATATAAGTCCTTAGTGCTTGAACCGAAGTTTGCGAACTTTGTTGATCAAGTGAAACAGGTGTAGTGCATGAGCTTTAGTCCGAGAACTCAACATACGAACCCAGTCTGTGAACTGGCATAGTTATCGAACCCGAGAATTTTTGCTGGAGTTTGTGAACTCCGTCCGCGATCTTAAGTCCGCGAACCCAGTCCGCGAACTTGAGTAGGTTATGTCTAAAAACGATGTTTGTGAACTTATCTTAATAGACTAAGGAATGCTATTTCAAACCGTGGCTTTATAGTTCATGAATTGATTCGAGTGAATCACATTATTTTTGCTTCGATTGTGTCTTGTGTAGTACATAAAGATCTAAGCAATTGAACAACTCTCTAACTAGTTCATTTGAGTCATTTGGACTAGTTATGGCGAAGAAAATATGGTTGATATGAAAGTGATCATATGGCTAACCATTTGGTTAACTATTGTTGAACCAACTAATGTACAAGTTTAGGTACGGTTACACGAACCTAAAATTTTCTAGTACATGTGTGTATAACAAGTTAAGTTTTCGATCTAACGGTTGATAAATATTAGCTTGAATCTAATCAGGTTTTCATTTAACGGTGAATATTGAATGCTTTGTTACTAAGCTAATATTGATTGCAAACCCTGATTTGAAGACTATATAAGGGAGAACTCTAGCAATTGGGAAACCTAATCCCCACACATTTTGTGTGATACAAGTTGTGCTAAGCTAGAGTCAATTCTCCTTTAACCTTTGGTTTTCTTCTTCTAAAACCAGGTTAACGACTTAAAGACTTCATTGGGATTGTGAAGCCAGACCAATACTACTTTTGTCGTAGTTGTGTGATCTGATCTTGTTATTTCTATCATATGAGTACTTGCTTGAGATTTCTATCTTCGATAGGCAAGATATAAAAGTAATCACAAACATCTTCATCTCATCGTTTGTGATTCCACAATATATTTTTTCGCTGCGTCGATTAAGACTATTGTGAGGTGATTAATAAAACTGAGATGTTCTTCGGGAATATAAGTCTGGTTTTCTTGATTGGTTCCCGTTCACCTTGATTTATCAAAAGACGTAACAAAACTCATAGGTTTATTCGTGGGAGACGAATTTATCTATCTTGTAGACTTTTCTGTGTGAGACAAATTTGTTTATTAAAGTCTTCGACTTTGGGTCTTAGCAACTCTTGGTTGTGGGTGAGATCAACTAAGGGAATCAAGTGCGCAGTATCCTGCTGGGATCAGAGGCGTATGAACATTACTGTACCTTGGATCAGTGTGAGATTGGTTGGGGTTCAGCTACAGTCCCGACCGAAGTTAATTTGGAGTAGGCTAGTGTCTGTAGCGGCTTAATACAATGTATGTTTAATCTGGACTAGGTCCTGGGGTTTTTCTACATTTGTTGTTTCCTCATTAAAAAAATTCTGGTTTCTGTGTTATTTCTTTTCCGCATTATATTTTGTTATATAATTGAAATAATACAAGTTGTGCGTTGTTCAATCAATTAGAATATCCGACCATATTGGTTGTTGATTTAAATTGATTGACACTTGGATATTGGTCTTTGGTACCATCCAAGTTATCTCTCTTTGATTAAGACTCGCGAATTATATTTGCTTGAGTAAATTAAATCGAGAGATTGAGATAATAACTCTTTGAGATATTTTCTATTGATTGAGTCTAACTGTCTAGTTGATTCTCTAGAAAGTGACTTGGAGTTGTCCATACAGACTGCTAATCGAAATATTGGGTGTGGTTGTTAGACCCCCATTTTTTCAATTGGTATCAGAGCAGGCAAACACATTCAATACCTTATAAGTCTGTGTTTGTAGCGATTTGACTCTATGGACACTCAATAAACGTACCACCAGTCTTCGATGGATCTAATTACTTATGGTGGAAAATTGTTATGCGATCTTTTCTTCAAGCACGTGATTTTCAATCACGGGTATATTTTGATCCTCCCGTTGTGGAAGTTGGAAATGTAAACGTTCCAAAGAATATTGGTGAATACACCCCTGCCGAAATACTTGCTGCAAAGCATAATTCAGACGGTTTGAATGCGATCATACATGCCATTACCCCAAATCTTCAGCACCATGTGTCAAATTGCACTAAGTCGCAAGAAGCTTGGGATATCTTAGCAACCGTGTTCGAAGGTAATTCCAGTAAAAAGGAAGCTAGACTTCAAAATCTTAGTTCTGATTGGGAAAACCTTCGTATGACTGATGAAGAAACATTTAATGAATTTAATCACAAAGTGTCTGAAATTGTTAAGCATCTTTTGCATTGGGTAAGACTATTCTTGAAAAGGACATTGTGATGAAAATTCTCAAATCACTGCCATCTAGATACGATAATAAGAAGTATGCCATTATTAAGGGAAATAACCTTGATACTCTCTCCAGAAATACGCTGGTTGGAAAGCTTAAGATCTTTGATCATGAACATTCATCCAAATCTAAGGATGTTGTTGAAAAAACGGGGGTCTAACAACGACACCCAATATTTCGATTAGCAATCTGTATGGACAACTCCGAGTTGTTTTCTAGAGAATCAATTAGATAGTTAGACTCAATCAATAAAAAAACTCAAGGATTTATTATCTCAATCTCTCAATTTGATTTACTCAAGCAAATACAATTCGTGAGTATTAATCAAAGAGAGATAACTTGGATGGTACCAAATACCAATATCCAAGTGTCAATCAATTTAAATAGACAACCAATAAGGTCGGATATCCTAATTGATTGAACTACGCACAACCTGTATTATTTCAAATATAAAAAAATATAATGCGGAAAAGAAATAACACAGACACCAGAATTTTGTTAACGAGGAAACCGCAAATGCAGAAAATCTAGTCCAGATTAAACATACACTGTATTAAGCCGCTACAAACACTAGCCTACTCCAAATTAACTTTGATCTGGACTGTAGTTGAACCACAATCAATCTCACACTGATCCAAGGTACAATTATGCTCCTACTCCTCTGATCCCAGCAGGATACTGCGCACTTGATTCCCTTAGCTGATCTCACCCACAACCAAGAGTTGCTACGACCCAAAGTCGAAGATTTTAATAAACAAATATGTCTCACACAAAAAAGTCTACAAGATAGATAAATTCGTCTCGCACGAATAAACCTCTGATTTTTGTTCCGTCTTTTGATAAATCAAGGTGAACAGGAACCAATCAATAAACCATACTTATATATAATCCCGAAGAACAACTCAGTTTTATCAATCACCTCACAATAAACTTAATCGACGCAGCGAAGAAGATTATTGAGGAATCACAAACGATGAGACGAAGATATTTGTGATTACTTTTATATCTTGCCTATCGGAGATAGAAATCACAAGCCAATTATTACAATTGTACTCGTACGATAGAAACAGAAAGATAAGATCACACAACTACAAGAAAAGTAGTATCGGTCTGGCTTCACAATCCCAATGAAGTCTTAAGTCGTTAACCTGGTTTTAGAAGAAGAAAACCAAAGGTTAAAGGATAATCGACTCTAGCTTAGCAAACTAGTATCACACAGAATGTGTGGGGATTAGGTTTCCCAGTTGCTAGAGTTCTCCCTTATATAGTCTTTCAAATCAGGGTTTGCAATCAATGTTAGCTTGGTAACAAAGCATTCAATATTCACCGTTAGATGGAAACATGATTAGATTCAAGATAATATTTCTCAACCGTTAGATCGAAAACTTAGCTTGTCATACACACATGTACTTGACGATTTTGGGTTTGTGTAACCGTACCCAAACGTGTACAATAGTTGGTTCAATACTAGTTAACCAAATGATAACTAGCATATCAACCATATTCTTCTTCACCATAACTAGTCCAAATGAATCAAATGAACTAGTTAGAGAGTTGTTCAATTGCTATGAGATCTCATGTACTACAGAAGACACAATTAAAGCAAAAACGATGTGATTCACTCGAATCGATTCATGAACTATAAAGCCACGGTTTGCAATAGCATTCCTTAGTTTATTAAGATAAGTTCACAAATATCGTTTTTAGACATAACCACTTAAGTTTGCGGACTGGGTTCGTGGACTCAAGTTAACCGGTTGGAGTTCACAAACTCCAGCAGAAATTCTCAGGTTCGAGAACTTCCGTCAATTCACAGACTGAAACCAAGCTACACTCCAGCAGAAATTCTCGGGTTTGAGAATTACGCACGTTCGCGAACTGAGTTGGATGCTCAAGTTCCGGTTTCACTTGATCAACAAAGTTCGCAAACTTCGGTTCAAGCACTAAGGACTTATATATATATATATATGTGTGTGTTACCACAACAATGTTGATATCCCCCAATGGTTATATTGTCTAAACTCTCATTTCAATCATTGAAACATTCTCAGAGGGCGTTATATAGTTGTTATTCACAAACTATTTTTCGTCAGAGTAATTTCCAAAA
Source organism: Papaver bracteatum (assembly GCA_023529315.1). Classification (NCBI taxonomy): domain Eukaryota; kingdom Viridiplantae; phylum Streptophyta; class Magnoliopsida; order Ranunculales; family Papaveraceae; genus Papaver; species Papaver bracteatum. The sequence continues at coordinate 33,908 of JAJJWX010004374.1, forward strand.
TGATTGAAACATAACATGACTTTCGTCACTAGGTAAAGATGAACTTGGCTAAAGTGAAAGCTTTACCAACACATATTTCGAGAAATAGATCAGCGAGATACACTCAACTCGAAATATCACATGTGTATATTCTTAGTCTATATAGTAATACGACTTTTATCTCAAGATAAGAGATAAAGTAGATAGACGTTTGAGTGATAGATAAGTTCAAGTATCCATATACCTTTTAGTCGATGAAGATCCACTGGTTCCTTGAGTAGTCCTTCGTCTTGTATGATGATTGCCATGGAGTTTTTGAGCTCAACTACAATTTCTATCCTAGTGCGAGACTTTATCTATAGTAGACTAGAAACCAAGACTTTATAGTTTTGATCACTAACATTGAAAAATATGCTTGGGATAGAAACGCATGCGAGTTCGACCGAGCAATGATCTAACAATCTCCCCCTTTTTCAATTTTAGTGGCAAAACTATTAACACATATGGAACACAAAAAATATATAAATAAACTTTGTAGTTCCTATTCCATATGTCTAATCTTCAACAATACTCGAAATCTTCCTCACTTCCAAGTAGTCCAATGATCCCAAAGGTTGTAAGTTTAGCATCATCGTTGTAGAAATCCGTAGCTATAACAATGAGAAAAGCATCGGTTCTCAATCATTGTTATACAGTGTCATAGTATTATTATACAACATCAAAGTCCAATTGCATCACAACTTCAACAACAATACTATGGTGATACTTCACTCCCCCTTAGTCAATACTCCATCTCACATGGAAACCACTCCCCCTTACATAATGATCCAAAAACCATATGTATTTGTAGTGTGAACTACATATTAATTCTCCCCCTTTTTATCAATAAAATTGACAAAGGTACAAGAACGGGATCCTAATGAAATTTCCGTAAGAGACATTTGATGACCAAAGGTAAATGTATATCATCTTTTTTAGATTCAATCATGAAGCCGAAGCTAAATGCATTCATCAAGGAGTTTATAAAGACGCAAGATAACCCCTATATTATTCCACAGCCGCACTCCCCATAAAGATTTGGCAATTAATCACAAGTTCAAAAGAACTCTCCTCCATAATATGTTATTCCCAAAGGAACAACAAGAGCGACCTTAATTTCAAGAGAAAAGAAGAATTTTGAACACACTACAGAAAAACAAACTATGTGAACCACAAAGGCAACGTAAATCTACTGGAGTTGGAACTCAATTGCCCAAAAGATTCGAGATAAGCATAGGGTCAAGAGTTACGGAAAAGTTAATGAACTGAAACAACACCAATAGACTTCCGTAAGTGCTAAAAAGTGGCAGTGTCTAATGGTTTGGTGAGAATGTCTGCCAATTGTTGTTCAGACGGCACAAATTCCATATTGATAATACCATTCTCATAAAGATCTCGAATAAAATGGTACCTTATGTCAATATGCTTTGTTCTTGAGTGCTCAATGGGATTCTCAGTGATTCGAATCGCACTAGAGTTATCACAAAAGATCTTCATTATTCCAGTATCAACTCCATAGTCCGCCAACATTTGTTTCATCCATAGAAGTTGAGTACAACATGACCCAACAGCAATGTACTCTGCTTCGTATATAGACAGGGATTGTGAATTTTTTTTTTTGCTATGCCAAGCAACAAGATTCAGTCCTACATAGTGGAAACCCCCTGATGTACTTTTTATGTCTTCTACATATCCTGCCCAATCAGCATCAGAATAAGCAGAAAGGTCAGTGTTTGTATCAAAAGTGTAGGATAGACCATACCCAACAATGTGATTGACATATCATATGATCCTTTTTGCAGCTACAAGATGAGATTCCTTTGGATCAGCCTGAAATCTAGCACAACAACCAACACTAAAAGAAATATCAGGTCTAGTAGTTGTTAGATATAAAAGGCTTCCAATAATAGATCAATACAATTTTTGATCTACTTTTACTCCTTTCTCATCTCTATGTAGTTTACCAGTAGTAGGCATAGGTGTCAATTTTGGAGAAGACTTATCCAAGCCGAATCTTGTCACAAGATCCCTTGCATAATTTTCTTGGGATAATTAGATTCCATCCTTATGTTGTTGAATTTGCAATCCTATAAAGAATTTCAATTCACCAACATTACTCATTTCAAATTCTCTAGCAAGTGAAACTTGAAAATCCTTTGCTAGCTTCTCATAAGTAGATCCATAGATGATATCATCTACATAGACTTGAGCAATGCCAACATTTTTCTCACTCTATTTGGTAAATAATGTCTTATTAGCTCCACCTCTTGAGAAACCTTTCCTAATAAGAGAAGTGGTAAGTTTTCAAACCAGGCTCTAGGTGCTTGTTTTAATCCATATAAATCCTTTTTGAGTTTGAGAACATGATATGGGAAATCAAGGTTTTCAAACCCTTTTGGTTGAGCAACATAGACTTCTTCTTTTAAAATCCCGTTTAGAAACACAAATTTTACATCCATCTGGAAAAGTTTAACTTTGAGAAAACAAGCATGAGCTAATAAGAGTCTAATGGACTCAAGGCGTGCCACAAGTGCAAAGGTTTCGTCAAAATCGATACCTTCAATTTGTGAATATCCTTAAGCGACAAGTCTGGCTTTATTTCTAACAATTGTGCCAAATTCATCAGACTTGTTCTTAAATATCCATTTGGTACCAACAATGTTAACATTTGAGGGACAAGGTACGAGTTCCCATACGTCTTGCCTTTGAAATTGATTTAACTCTTCATGCATAGCACTCACCTAAGAAGGATCTCTAAGAGCTTCATCAATATTTATTGGTTCTACAAGAGACATATAACAACCAAAATTCCAAATATTTTGAAGTTGTCCTCTTGTTCTAGCTATAGAATTTCTTCCTCCAATAATACTGTTTGGATCATGATTCCTTTGTGCCCAGAGGTGTCGTGGATGAGGAACACGTTCTGGTTTGTCAGGGGCATCTTAATCAGTGCTTTTCTCCTCGTCAATAGAAATATCGGGATCGGTAATAGTTGGGATGACTTCAACTGATTTCGGTATTTCTTTGACTTTCTCAATTGTCTCTGTTGGAGGCAACTCAGTAGGAGAATTATCATGATGGAAATTACTAATATCATCAATAATAACATTAGTAGATTCCATCATGACTTGGGTTCGAAGATTGAATACTTGAAACCCTCGACTATCAGAAGCATAGCCAAGAAAAATACCTTCATCACTTTTGGTATCAAATTTCCCTCTCTGTTCTCGACTTTCAGTATGTAACACTTACTTCCAAACACTCTAATATAGTTTTCTACTATACCACAACTCATAAGGAGTGTTGAGAGTTTTAGACTGTAAGTAGACACGGTTGATCAAATAGCATGTTGTAAAGAAAGCTTCTCCCCAAAATCTTAAAGGTAGATTTTTGTTATGGAGCATTACCCTGGCCATTTCTTGAATATTCATGTTCTTTCTCTCTGCAACTCCATTAGCTTGAGGAGTAATGGGTGTAGAATATTGTTGAGTAATTCCTAGTTCGTCACAAAATTCAAACACTTTGGTATCCTTGAATTCAGTTCCACGGTCGCTCCTAATTTTCTTTAGTTTACGACCTTGTTCGTTCTGATTCTACTAACAATAATCTTGAATTCTCCAAGGGTTTCATTCTTATGATATAGAAATGCAACCCAAGTGAATCTGGTGTAATCATCAACCATAACCAAAGAATACTTCTTACCAGCAATAGTGGGTTATTGAATTGGTCTGAAGAGATCCATATGAATTAAATCAAGTGGAGATTTAGTGAGAATATATCGAGATGATTTATGGTGAACATTTGTTTGTTTACCCTTTTGACAGGCACCATATACACCTTCAATCTTTGTATTGATTTTTGGAACACCCCTATCAAGTTCTTTGTTAATAATCTTAGTTAGAAGGCGATAATTGATATGACCAAAACGTTCATGCCAAAGATGTGTAGATTCCACCTTAGTCAAATTGCAACAATTGTTGAACTGAGTATCAAGAAGATAACAATTATTTTTACCATGAGTTCCTTGAAAAATTACTTTCCCAGTTTTGTTTACAATGTCACATCTATTTGCATTGAAGATAACTCGATGGCCTTTGTCACAAATTTGACTGATATAGAGAAGATTTGCAGTCATACCTTTTACGTAGACTACATCATGGATTTCAGGTACGCCAGGTAATTTGATCGTTCCCTTCTTACTTATGTAGCAACATCTTCCATCTTCGAATGTTACTGGTCCACCTTCATAGTTATCTGAAGAAACAAACCAAGTAAGATCACTTGTCATATATCTGCTACATCCACTGTCAATGAACCATTGAAAGGGCGATGTTGACTTTAAAGCAAAATGCTCCCATACTATTAGTATTATTCTGTTTGGAATTTCTTAATAGTTATGTATGTCTTTTTAGAGACGCGAGAAGTTGTTTAGTTTTCTTATAAAGATCACTTGTAACTTTTAATCTCTTTTGAAAAGACATACACTTATGTCGATAGTGATTAGAGGAATCACAAAACAAACATGGGCCAACACCTTTTAGTTTGGTAGAAAAGTTCTGAATCATGTCAGTTTTCACAACCTTCACATGTTATTTATCATCTGATGTATGACGTTTTTTTAGAAAGGAACTACTATAGTTACCCATATCTGTTAAGGAACTTAAATTGGGTTTCGAATCCTTTAGAATTGCAATTTCTGCAACAAGATCATAGTTGATCTGGATTTGTTCATACAACCTTTTTTGTAGAATAACCAGTTTATCAGAACTTTTTTTACGATTGTTTTTAATCCTGGTGAAGCGTTATAAGAGACTTTATTTTCCATAGAGTCAGATCACTACAAACACATACTTGTGAGGTCTTGAACGTGTTTGCCTGCTCTGATACCAATTGAAAAAAACAGGGGTCTAATAACCACACCCAATATTTCGATTAGCAATCTGTATGGACAACTCCGAGTTGTTTTCTAAAAAATAAACTAGACAGTTAGACTCAATCAATAGAAAATACTCAAGGAGTTATCATCTCAATCTGTCAATTTGATTTACCCAAGCAAATACAATTCGCGAGTCTTAATCAAAGAGAGGTAACTTGGATGGTACCAAAGACCAATATCCAAGTGTCAATCAATTTAAATCGACAACCAATAAGGTCAGATATTCTAATTGATTGACCTATGCACAACCTGTATTATTTTAATTATATAAAAATATAATGCGGAAAAGAAATAACAAAGACACCAGAATTTTGTTAACGAGGAAACCACAAATGCAGAAAAACCTCGGGACCTAGTCCATATTTGAACACCATATTGTATTAAGCCGCTACAGACAACAGTTTACTACAAGTTAACTTCGGACTGGAGTGTAGGTGAGCCCTAACTAATCTCACACTGATCAAGGTACAGTCGTGTTCCTTATGCCTATGAATCCCAGCAGGAATCTGCGCACTTGATTCCCTTAGCTGATCTCACCCACAACTAAGAGTTGCTACGACCCAAAGTCAAAGACTTGATAAACCAATATGTCTCACACAGAAAAGTCTATTGAATAAATAAATCTATCTCCCACAGAAATACCTAAGAGTTTGGTTCCGTATTTTGATAAATCAAGGTGAACATGAACCATATGATACACCAGACTTACATTCCTGAAGAACAGCCTAGTAATATCAGTCACGTCACACTAATCTTAATTGTATGTTAGCAAAACAAGATATTGTGGAATCATAAACGATGAGAAGAAGATATTTGTGACTATTTTTTATCTTGCAACAATTAGCATACAAGTACACATACTGTGTTATATCCAATCATGGTTATTTGTTCTAAACTCCCATTTCAATCATTAAAACATTCTTTGAAGATGACAACAGCTGTCTCACACAAACTATTAGTTTCAAAGGAATTTTAAAGTGATTGAATGATCAATACGAAACATTCCGATTCTACATCAAATGGATGTCTCACACAAATCATGTAAGATGTTACAAGGTGATTTTCACATGATCATCTTTTGACTTTCGTCAAGAATATAATATGAACTTTGGTTAAAGTGAAAGCTTACCAACACATATTTTGAGAAATATGTAAGTGAGTTAAACTCAACTCGAAATATCAAATGTGTATAATCGAAGTTTATATAGCTATACCACTTTTGTCTCAAATAAGATATATAGTATATAGACTTTTGAGTGATAGATGAATTCAAGTCTCCACATACCTTTTGTTGATGAAGTTCCAAAATCTCCCCTTAGTATTTTTTCGTCTTCAATCGATGAATACCGTGAAGTCTAATGCTCAACTACACTTTCTATCTTAATTCGAGACTTAGCTATAAGTAGACTAGAAATCAAGACTTATAGTTTGGTAACTAAACTTGACAACAAGCTTGAGATAACAACGCTTGCGAGTTCGACCGAGCAGTGCTCTAACACTAGTGATGCGGCATGGTCATATTTGTATGATCATAGTATTAGGGAACTAGACTACGAAGTATAATTCTTATTTTTTAAATTTCATAGATATGACATCGACATAATCATGTATATATTGTTTTTATTATTTGAATGGGTTATGGTAAAGATTTCATCCTAAGAAACAATGTTTTACATTTGTTTTAAAGGAAGTACATTCATGAACTTGTTTTATGAATCGAAAGGGAAATCGCTAGGCTTATTAGTAGGGCTATTCATTGTATATCTTTGGATTACCAATATGTGTGAGATGGTAGAACCAATCGTAACTTTGTTTTGTATCTTGGTATAACTAATCACAATGCATGACTTATGATTTGGTATGACTAGTTTTTGTTAATTAGTGTAACCTATCCTAAGTAAATTACACAAACGTTAACTCCGTACATACGATCCTATAGAGTTTGGTTAAGTCCGAACCTATTATCAAGTATCACACTTTGGTATCCGTATTGTCTCGATCTCGTATCCATAGATAATCACATGAAGTGTGAATACCGATTTGTTGCATTGTCTCGACTTTTTTCATAGACAATCACTTTCGGTAAGAGGACTTATAGGTGGATATATAACAGATTATGGTGCATTTAGGTACCCCCGTCTTTTCAGTTTTTCTATCAGAAACAAAACTTTATGAATCATCTTCTATTTCCATTCTTCGTAGAGTTGGTTTCTTAAATCACTGTATTGTTCCAGTAGTGGGTCATAGTGGTGGATTCTTGTTACTTTTGAAGGATGACATTGATGCAGAATTTATATCATTCTCCAAAAACTTAATTCATCTCTAAATTAAACAAACATGTTCATATCCATTATGAAATCTGTTCTGTGTTTACGGACCACCAAACAGAATGGATCGTGCTCAATTATGGCAGAACTTATCTATCTACTATCAGCATGTAGCAGGTCCAAAATATTACATAGGTAATTTTAATGCTCTCTCATCAGTAAGAGAAAAACATGGAGGTGATCAGTTGTTAAATAATACAATCTCTTATTTTAAAGTTTTCATTCATGCAAATCACCTATTGGATTTAGGTTATTCTGGTCCAGCATACACATGGAGTAATGGCAGATAATTGCAAGGTATTATAAGGTAGAGATTGGATATGGTAGTGGCTTCACCTGATTGGTGTCTTATTTTTGAGAATGTTGGGGTTCTGGATATGCTGAGAATATGAAGGATTCATTCCCCTATACTTCTAAATACTTCAAGAAATGTTTAACGTAATTCTCCTTCATACAGATTTGAGGCTTTCTGGTGTTCTCATCCAGATTTTCTAAAAGTATTTTGTTAGAGCGTAGCTCGGTTGAACTCACCAAATGTTGGTATGTCAAGTTTGGTTGTCATATGTTATTGTGTCAAAACTCATCTAAAGTCGCTTGATTAAATACTAGAGTCAACTTTGTTTAGGTTAGAATAAAAAGTCTAGGAATGACGAGACATACAAGTATTTCTCCGAAGACCTGAAGAATGTGAAGAAGTAGCAAACTACAATGACGACATCATCCTTCCACTTGAGGTTAGTAATACTAACTTGAATTGTTTCCTAACGTATCTTTCAAGTCGTGTTATATTAAAAACATAACTTCTAAGCTATATATACTACACATATTGTATAATACTTTGTATGATCATAGTTTTAGGAAATTAGATTACGAAGTATAATGCTTATCTTTTGAACTTCGTAGATATGACTTTGACATAATCTTGTATATATTGTTATGATTATGTGAATGGGTTATAGTGAAGATTTCATCCTAGGAAATAATGTCTCGCATTTGTTTAAAGGAAGTACATTCATGAACTTGTTTCGTGAATTGAAAAGGAAATCATTAGGCTTATTGGTCCGGCTATTCATTACAAATTTTTGGATGACCAATATGTGTGAGATGGAAGAACCAATATAAACTTATGTATCTTGGTATAACTAATCATAATGTTTGACTTATAATTTGGTATGACTGGTTTTTATTAATTAGTGTAACCGATCCTAAGTAATCACCATGTGATGGTATGATAGATCCTGGTAATTGATGTGACCGATCACGAGTGTTGTGTAATCGATCCTTGCGTAACCGGTCCTGGTAACTGGTGTGACCGATCACAAGAAATACCATGTGTAGATGGAACCGATCATTTTAATTGATGTAACAGATCCTAGTGATTGGTGTGACCGATCACAAGTATTTCCATATTAAGGTATAACCAATCCTAGTGATTGGTAGAAATGATTGAACCCATGTATGTGATTTGGTATTTGATCAATCACATAGTAGTCTTGGAAAACAGGTCAACCAATTCTAAACTTGTTTGGAAGTATGGTATAACCAATTCCAATAATGTAAATCCATGTAAATATGAAATAAGGATTTACAGTGAAAAGATATAAACATACTTTGAACATGTACATTAACTCTTATCATTTATTGTTCAAAGATATTCCTTAATACTCAAGGTGATCCTGTTCCAAAATAAATTGAAAATCTTATAATTAAGGATTTTGGTTTTATATGCTTTAATTACCAGCAATTAAATGCATATCTCTAGAGAATAAAAATTAGTAATGTGCATTTACTAATTGGAGATTTTCTATTGAGAGATTTCGGAAATATTGGACAAGCATTTATATTGGAATTAGGAAAACCGAATTTTTCCATTAACTGCTAATCTTGAGAATATTTTCGGTTTTGGAAATTCCTCGATGTCCAGACATCCCTGGTCTATAAATACCTAAGTTTGTATTTCTAGCAAACTATCCTAAGAGCCAGGCAAACTTCATTTCTTGTTGTTTCTGGTGGAGCCGTCTTTTCGGAGAGGAAAGTATCCTAATTAGGTGAAATCTCTTACGACCAATCGTTTAAAAACTTATGTGGGATCAAGAATCTCTACGAGTACCATTGGTGGGAAACTAAATAATTGTAATGTTATTAATTTTTAATTAATTTGATTGACTGGTTGTTGAAACTTTGATTGCACCTAGTTTGTTTATTCTTGAGAATCTTCTCTTCTATATAAGATTCACTCAAACTAGATCGAAGTATCGACATGATCTTTAGAACTGTTGTAAGATCTAAAGATATCTCGTGATAATCCATTGTTAATAGACTCCATTCTATGCGTGATTGATCACAATAGATTCAAGTGGTGTTGTGCAGGTTATTGAAGATTAAAGAAGATTTGAAGATGAAGAAGATTTCTTATTAGTTATTTATCTTGTGAATTGTGTGGACAAACCTTGATCAACTGAGATCCAAATAGAATCGGATTTATTCGATAGATTAGTTGCGTGAGATTGGCATCACTTTATGGTCTCTCTTTGAGATCTATATTAATTGATGTGAATCCAGACTTGACTATTTCGATAGTTAAAGTTAGATTGATCTAACCAGGCAAAAGAGTTTATTAAATTAAACGGAAGATCCTTTGCATATGACTTAAGGTATCTTTATCTTAAAAAGAATCTAAGAAGTTGTTATCAATCCGATATATTGTTCCTTTACTGTTTGGAATACGATCCAAAGGAATTGTTCCAGTGTGTGAATCTTGAAGTCGGAAGCACAGGGATACTGAGGAAACTAAGTAGCTAGGGGTAGTCTGCTTGGTCTCAACTATACGAAGTTGGTTTAGATTTTGTATATCGGCTTAATTCTGAGAGTATTCAACTCTGGACTAGGTCCCGGGGTTTTTCTGCATTTGTAGTTTCCTTGTTAACAAAATCTTGTTGTGCCATTTAATTTATCTTTCCACATTATAATTGTTTTATTATAATTAAAGTAAATTTCACTTTACGTTAACTCTGCATTACTTGATAGTGATCCTAGAGAGTTTGGTTGAGTCCAAACCTATTATTAATTAACATACTACGTTGTCGTATTGTCTCGATCTTGTATCCATAGTCAATCACACAAGTTATCTTATTGTTGCATTGTCTAGATTGTTAGAGAAATGCTCGGTCGAACTCGCAAGCGTTGCTATCTCAATCTTATTTTTCAAGTTTAGTTGATCAAAACTATAGTCTTGATTTCTATTCTACTTATATCTATGTCTCGGGTTAGGATAAAATGTGTAGTTGAGCTTTAGACTTCACGACATTCATTGATTGAAGACGTATATCTACTGAGGAGAGCTTGGAGGAACTTCATCAAAAAAAGGTATATGGAGACTAAAAGTTATTTATCACTCAGAAGTCTATTTTATTCTATTTTCTAATGAGACTAAGTTGTATAGCTATATATATATAGACTTTCACATTATGCACATTTGATATTTTGAGTTGAGTTTATCTTGTGTATCTATTTCTTGAAATATGTATTGGAAACTTTTTGCTTTAACTACGTTCATCATTATTCTTGACGAGTTTAGTTGGAAACTAAATATTAAGTCAAAAGATGATCATGTGAAAATTTCCTTGAAATATCTTACATGATTTGTGTGAGACAATCATTTGATGTCGACTTGGAAAGTTTCGTACTGATCATTCGATCACTTGAAAATTACTTGAAGCTAATAGTTTGTGTGAGAAAGCTATTGTCATCTTCTAAGGATGTTTCAATGATTGAAATGGGAGTTTAGAACAATCAACCATGTCTGGGTACAAAACGGTATGCATACCTAGTATGCGAACTGTATTGTTATGTTTCAGGTCCGGGAACCGTTTTTGCGTACCCAGTATGCGAATGGTTTTAACTGTCAAGGTCCGGGAACCTTGTTTGCATACCTAGTATACAAACGGTTCTACCTGAGTTGGGTTCGGGACTGTTGGTCGCGTACCTGGTTTACGAACTCAGTGGTTAAGTTCTAAAATCAGTTAAGTATGATTCTCATACTCATGAACTAAAAAATTTATGAATTAAGGAATGTAATCTTTGCAAACCGTGGCTTAATGTTCATGAATTGATTCTTGTATAAGTAGTTTGTACGATTATGAATCAATCCGATTTTGTTTCAATTTGTTAATATATATTTCTATGAGATAGTGAACAATTGAAGAACTCTATGTGAAACACAATTAGATTCATTTGATTATCTTTCATGATTTATTGATCATCATATTTGATCTAGAAGTGTTAGGTGAATGTGGTTAAGACAAAAGTGTTCATATGGCTAACTTCGGTTAAATGTTATTGAGCCAACTCAATATACACGTTTAGGTACAGTTACCCATATCTAAATGAAGGTGTATTTCATTTGTGTGTAACAAGCTAAGACCATCTTACGGTGGAGATTAATTGCTTTATTATTAAGAAGACTTAGCTTGAATCTTAAATCTGGTTTTCATCTAACGGTGAATATTAAATGCTTTGTTACTAAGCTATCTTAGCTTTGATTATAAGCAAGACTATATAATGGAGAACTCTAGCAACTGGAAAACCTAATCCCGGTACTTTCATGTGTCCTAGTTGCATACTAGAGTCGATTCTCCTTTAACATAGGTTTTTCCAAAACTATATTAGGTTAGCGACTTGAAGACTTCATTTGAGATTCGTGAAGCCAGATCCAACTATTTTCTCTATAGTTGCGTACTCTGATCTTACTTGTTCTATCGTGTTAAGTACCATCTTCTCTAAGATTTGCTTGAGATTTATCTCCGATAGGTAAGATATAAAAAGTAATCACAAAGTTATTCGTCTCAGACTTTGTGGTTCCGCAATAACTTCTTCTACTACCATATAGTTAAGTTATTATGAGGTGATTTATATTTCTAGGCTGCTCTTCGGGAATATAAGACCGGATTATCAATTAGTTCTTGTTCACCTTGATTTATCAAAAGATGGAACAAAACTTCATAGGTACTTCTGTGCGTGACAGAGTTATCTATCAGAAATAGACTTATCTGTGTGAGACAAATTTGTTTATAAGTCTTCGACTTTGGGTCGTAGCAACTTTTAGTCTTGGGTGAGATCAGCTAAGGGAATCAAGTGCGCAGAATCCGTCGTGGTTCCAGAGGCGGAAGGAACGTGACTGTATCTTAATCGGTGTGAGAATTGGTTAGGGCTCAACTACATTCCAATCCGAAGTTAACTTGTAGTAGTCTAGTGTCTGTAGCAGCTTAATACAATGTGATGTTCAATCTGGACGAAGTGCCTGGGTTTTTATGCATTTGCGGTTTCCTCGTTAACAAAATTTCTTGTGTTTGTGTTATTTCTTTCCCGCGTTATATTTGTTTATATAATTGAAATATCACATGTTGTGCGTAGTTCAATCAGTTGATAAATCCGACTTTGTTTGTTGGATATAACTTGATTGACACTTGGGCGTTGGTTTTTGGTACCGTTCTCATACCAATCATTTCACGGATTTCATCCTATTGATTTACTGACTGAATTGTGAAAGATATATAACTCTTGGATATATTTTCTTTATCGAGTCAGACCGTTTAGTTGATTCTCTTGGAATTATATTGGAGTTAGTCCATACAGATTGCCGAACGAAAATATTGGGTGTGGTTGTTAGACCCCCGTTTTTTCAAAAATACATCATACCACGGTTCTCCACATGTTCGGGTATATTAGTAAGTGTAAGCTGACCACACTGGAAAAATTCCGTCCTCCAGAAAATAACCCATGTTATAGTTATTGTTGTTGGCGGCGAAATTTGAAGGTGGAGTAGTTCCATACTTCAAATCTTCAAACAAAGCCGATTTATGCAAAAAATTGATGTCGTTATCCAACAATCATAAGAAGTCGCTGCTTCAAGAATAATATTTGGTTTTGAGTAGTGGCCCTTTTACTAACCTCTTGCCAAGCATAAGGACATCCATACCTAGGGGTGTTCATGGTTAATGGTTAACCGAGAAACCGAACCAAACCAAACCGATTAGGGGGAAACCGAACCAAGCCATTAACTAATGGTTGGTTTTGGTTTAGAAAAGATGAAAACCGAGATTAATGGTTTGGTTTTGGTATGATAGAGAAACCGAACCAATAACCAATGGTTAACCGAATATTGATAAAAAAAAAATCATTGATTAAATTTTCATTAGAGATGTCACTGTATAGCCTACCATTAGTTAAATCTTCTTTTGATCTCTAGATTTAGAGTAAGCTTTAACTACTCTTGATGTTCTTTTTATTTATTTTTTGTCTTTAAATTTTTGTAAACCAATACTATTTTTTTCTGTAAATTTGTGTAAATTTTTTTTGTTGGTTTGACATAATTATTGGTTAACCAAAAACCACTGGGAAAAACCGAAACCGGCTGGAACCATTTGGAAACCGAACCAGTGGTTAATGGATTGGTTTGGTTTCAATTTTTAGAAACCGATAGTATTGGTTTCGGTTTGGCTTGAAACCGAACCAAAACCGACCATGAACACCCTTATCCATACCACACCCAATGCATGTAATCAAGACGACCCAACATTATCCCCTTTTCACATTTTCAACTAGTAGTTGCTCGACATCATCTTGCATTGGTTGTCGTAAAAAACGTGGACCAAAATGGTTGATTATAGTTTCGCAAAACATACTGAGATTTTCGTATGCTGTTGTTTTTTCCATACAAATGTATTTATCATAGGCATCCACTAGCAAACCATAATCTAATTAAATCCTTTGGGATGATGTGATCTTTTGGTTAAGAATATGTTCTAGTACGTCTTTCGTTCATCAAATTGATAGTTTAATTTAGGATTTACCCGAAAAAACTCTTTAATAATACGGTGGACCAGGTGTTGTGGCATGTGAAAGCAACGTTGAAAATCTCATATCCGTCAATAAAATAATCACACATCATCCTTGGTGTCCATCATCTCAAAATCTCCCTGTATATCTTCTTTTCAATACTTCTTTTGGTTCCAGAGCTTGCGTTATTTGTTGATCATCGTCCTCTCATCACCTGAATCTTCACCCATTTGATCCAACTGCTGCATAAACACTTATTGTTGTTTAAGAAGAAAGATTAGTACAACGATGAGTGTTTTCTTATTTCCAAAATTAAGATCCATAAGGAAAAAAAAAATCTTGATTACAAAGACTGAAAATAAGTAATATTTGGGAGAAGTTAGATGAATTTTTGTGAAAATGAAATAAGTAGTAACATTTTGGAGAAGTTAGATGAATTTTTGTGAAAGTGAAAAATAGATAGAAATAATGTGTGTTAATTGATGGATGAGAGGAGATTTATTAAAGTTGAAGAGAGATATAACCGTTTCCTTAGCCGTTGTCGACCAACCCATGAACCGGCTATAATTTAACCGATAAATGACTCAAGTTGAACTGATCGTAGGCTCAATTTGGGAGGCTCAAACCATATCCGATCAACTCGATCATCTCCGAGAAAACTTTTCTCCACGATGAGAAAATGAATTTTCCCATTCATTTGGACAATCAAATAGCCATTTTTGTATGCCTCCACTGGACTTGCTCCAATAGACAAACATATATGAACTATTTAATTCGTTTCTTTTTAATTTGAAAAGTGCTCTGCAACTTTCTCCATCAACGAATACATCAACTAAATCTTTTTCTCAATCTCTTTTACATTAAAATCATTCCTTCTGTAGTCTAAATACATCCTACATCACTGTGATCTAATTAGCATTTGGATTTCTTCGTATTTCACACGAAGATTTCCTATTTTTTAACTTTTCAAATTTTTAGTTTCAATAGCCTCTGGAAATTTGCATTCTTATCTATTGTATATCTCATTATCAACCATGTCTCTATCCAAACATTCCATACAACAACAAAATCAAACTTCAGATTTGCTTAGTGAATTTGCAAAACTACTAAGCCAAGATGATACTTCAAAGAAAATCTCTATAAATACCCCTTTACAAAACCCATCAAAGATTTACCAAAACTGTTTGGTTCTTCTAATTATCTCGCCTAGATCTTTTCAGATATCCCATGTCAGGGAACTTCTCCATAAATTATGGAGTTCTTTCAATCAAAAATTTTATGTGTCTGAATTTACGTCTGAAACGTTTCTTATCAAATTCGAATCACATTCACATTCTGAATTTATCATGGAATATTCTCCATGAGTGATAAGAGACGATCTACTGGCTTTGGAAAGGTGTATTCCTAATAAACTTCCACATGAGTATATGTTTGATAAGGTTGAATTCTGGGCTCAACTTCACGGATTACCAGTGAACTACTTGGATAGAAAATTCATACATGGGTTAGTAGCATACGCAGGAAGCCAAAGGATTATTACAACACAAGAATCTCGCAACTGGGGAAAATTTGCAAGAATTCGTCTACCGGTTAATATTAAACAACCACTTAGAGATTCTATCTCATTTCCATTACCAAATGGACATGAAATAACTGCTGAAATCAGATATGAGAGATTACCAAGATTCTGTTTGTTCTGTGGTCTCCTAGGCCATCTAATGAAAATGTGTCCTAAGATTCATCAACTTAAGGACAAAATTCATCAGGAGTTTCCTCTATATTTTCAACAACAATCTTATGATCTTATAGTCCCAAAATACCAGAGTTCAATAAATGCCACTGTGAAGAATTATGATAATAATCTCGAGGAAGTTGGAGAAGAAATTGGTCATGAAGTTGAAATAACTGAATGTATGGTAAACCGAAGTGCAGAGACTACAGAGATTACAGGGATGATGACTCATCTAAACAAATCATCAATGACGGGGCAATTGAATTCCACATCATCAGTTGAACCGTCCCTAAAATTTGGAGATAACTTGAAAAAGCGGTTATCTAATCGTGAAGACATGCTTAACAACAATAACCTCATGGTTAGAGAGAAGTTAAAAGTATCAAATCATGAATTATCTTCAACCTCATTCTTAACTTCTACAAATTCTTCAAGTAATGAATACCTAGATTCTACTCAGTCAGGAAATTACCATTCACCAATACCTACCTCTATCCCAGTGTTACAACAACTAAACTCAGACTTGATCAAAGGAAACTCAGTTGATACTCAACAAGAATCAGATTCAACTCAAATTAATTATAATTCAAAGTCTTTCCAAGTAGCAGAATCGTTTCATTTTGTTACTAAAAAGTTCAACTCTTCATCAACTGAGGTTCCAAGTAAACCCATCAATGAGAATCTTTATCAACTTTTATCCAAGTCAAACCTTAAATCACATAATAGTGACTGTGGAAGGGTTCTATGGAATCCCAGACAATCAACCAAGATTACCAGGAAGCGTGAATGAAAATCGATGGCTAGAGAACTTCGCATTACCCCTATTTCGGAACCAACTACCAGCAGAGATTCAGGTAGCATTAGACGAATGCAGAATGGACCATGCTTCAATTCTAGAACCATACAACCAGATATGGATACAAGAGTCGAGGAGGATTTAGATGATCAATGGGAAGTAGCGGATAGCCTTAATTGGCCGCACGGTCCATGTTAGTATTTTCATGGAATTGTTGGGGGTTAGGGAATGACCCAACAATTCATATCCTGCAATCATTCCTTAGAAGTACAAGACCTAGTATAGTATTTCTATCGGAAACTAAATTATCTGAAGTCGCTTCTGATCCAATTATTCGTAAGCTTGGTTATTCTCATAATTGCATTGTACCTGTTATAGGTAGGAGTGGTCTACTTTGTCTTTTATGGAAAGATGATGTTAAAGATGAAATTATCTCGTCTTCTAAAAACTTAATCCACCTAAAAGTGAATCAGAATGGTGCATTTCAAAGTTGGAATTTGCTGTGTGTTTACGGGCCTCCAAATAGATTGGATAAAGGAAATTTCTGGCAGAGTCTTTCAATTTACTCTCAACATGTTGATGGTCCTAAATGTTATATTGGTTATTTTAATGCAATCTCATCAGTAAGAGAAAAATTTGGAGGTGGTCAGTCTTTGGACTGCATAATAACCCACTTCAATAATTTCATTAGAAATAACCATCTGCTAGATTTGGGATTCTCTGGCCCGGCTTATACTTGGTCAAATGGTAGACAATATCAGGGTTTAATAAGGCAACGTCTTGACAGAGTTATAGCTTATCCATATTGGTGCTTGATGTTTGCAAATTCAGGTGTGTTACATCTTCCTAGAATCTCAAGTGATCACTCTCCAAGCTTACTCAACAATTGCAGAAATATCCCACGGAATCCACCCTCTTATAAGTTTGAAGCTTATTGGTGTTCTCATCCGGACTTCTTCAAGGTGGTGTTAGAATCTTGGAATATTAATTTATCTGGAGATTTAATTGGAAAGCTGGCAAGTTTGGGTGGTTTTCTCCAAAGCTTGAGTAAACAAAAAATCGGCTGTATCAGTAAATTAAAAAGAAAGTTACTTCATCTTCAAGTTCTCAATCCAACTGTGGCTACGTTACAACAAGAGAAAATAATTTCAGATCAACTGAATGAATATATTATAATGGAAGCTACATACTAGGAACAAAGGATGAAACTAACCTGGCTGAAAACAGGAGATATAAATTCTAAACAATTTCACTTGTCGGTTCAACAAATAAGGAAGAAGAATAACATCTCAAGTATTCAAACAGCTAATGGACAATGGTTAACAAATCCAAGTGCAATAACAGAAGAGTTAAGTTCTTTCTTCAAAAATCTGTTTCAAGAAGATTCAAACATTATTCCTCCTCCTGAATTACAAGATCCTTCTTTTGTGTTGGATGAAACAACAAATAATATTATTTATTCGGTTTATTCATCTGAAGATATATGGAAGGTGGTTAAAAATATGAATTCTTTTGGTTCACCTGGTCCGGACGGATTCCCAGTTATCTTCTATAAGAAATGCTGGTCCATAGTGGGAGTTGATACGACAAAATTCATTCAAGAAATCTTCACTACAGGTGTTCTGCCAAGTAAGTTAAATCATACACACATTAGCTTAATTCCTAAGGTTCAAACACCTATCATGGCAATGGAAGTTCGACCAATTTCTTTATGCAATGTATTATATAAGTTTGTTGCAAAAATCATTGCTGTTAGAATAGGTCTTCATTTGGATAAGTTTATATCTTGGAACCAAAATGCTTTTGTAAAAAAGAGACAAATCACAGATAACATTGTGATTGCAAAGGAAATCTTTCATTCGATGCATAAATCAAAGTCGAAACAGGGTTACTTTGCTTTAAAATTAGATATGTCAAAGGCATATGATTGATAGGTGTCTAAAACACCTAATTTTATATCTAGTATTTATGCTTTCTTTGCGAGTTTTCATGTAAATTATGCATCTTATGTGTGAGTTTGAGTGTATTAGGTGCTTTGGAGTCATATGGAGCTTATTCCTGAAAAGAACGAGAAATCGTCCCATTGGCCAAAAAGTAGACGTCAGTGCTGCTACCGGAGGTGAAGAGAATTTTGATTCTCTATATATTTTCTTGTCACATAAATACAGCATTCACAAGGGAAGCTAGATTTGAAAGTCATTTCATGGGCTTGGTCATGAGACTCTGTATGCGGCTAGAAGGATATTAAAGGCCTTAATATGTCAGTGGACTTCACCACTTAGGAATCGCACATGTGCAGTATTCAGGTTTCATTAGAAACCATTTTTTTTGCGAGCAGGAGAAGACCTAGCTCTTGTTTCAGTTTATGGAAGGTCTTTACTCCTTACTGTGACCATGCTATAGCCAGCGATTGCATGATTCCGATGGACTCTCACCAAGGATCAAGGGTTCCTATCTCAGACCGAGAAGCAAAGAATGGAGCTGGAGATGGACGTGGTATGATCAATGATGGCAGCGATCGATGGAAAAGGGACGTATATAGCACGAGTTGTAGTTGCCGATGGGAAATGATGAAAGCCGGGAAGAACGAGCTAATGTTGTGCTAATAAGGGAAATTTAAGAAAAGAAGAAGAACGATCAATAGGTGATGCACTGGCTTTGATGTGACTGATAAGAACACGAGCAGACAGGAATGGAAGGGAGTTGTGGTGGTATGTGGTTGTTTCAACACAAGATCCGATGGAATGCATGGTGCTGTATGTTATCGTGCATGGTGAATTATGTGACATAAACAGGGTTAACGAAGAGATGGTTGCTGCTGTTACGATGGCAGTTGACTGAGATGACGGATGAACGAAGGAAATTGAGACGATGTTGCTGTGGAAGTTGGTGTTGTTCAATGATGAAACTCTGCCAATGGAAAGAGGTTGAATTGGAGTGGTGGTAATACAATGGTGATAGCCGATGAGAGTACGCTGCTGTAGGTAAAGTGAGACGATCTCGAGTCTGCCATGGAAGCCGAGAGGCAGTTGCCAGTGAAGATGGTGGATGGGTTAAAGCTCTAGTGTAGGAATGGTTTAACGGAGCTGAGATACTTCTCAGAGAGAAAAGAGTCGAGCCCGCTGGGGTTAATGGCGTGCTGTTGGTTGGCACTGAAATGGAGGATTTCGAAAGCAACAAGATTAGGATTGAATGGAGGCAATGGGAGCAAATATGGAGCTGGAAGCAACGAGCAATGACGCTGAAATGCAGGTAAACTTTCCAGGGGGTTAAATGTACTTGAGTCGAGATTGTGATGCTGTTGTCAGTGTCAAAACTCGAGAGAAGAATGGAAGGAGGAGATGTAAGAACATGTTATGTTTGCATGGTATATTGACTGACGAGGGTAGTTACATGGTGATGAGCTCGACATGAAGAAGAGAACTAATTAATGGAAGTGATCACGAGAAGGACAGGGACGTGCATGGAAGCTGTGACGATGGCGAGAGAGTGAGTTCGGAGTTGGATGAAGATTTCAATGGTGAGTAGTAACGAGAATGGCTAGGTACTACTGGTGAACGGGATTATGCTCACATACAACCATCCAGGGAGTGTTGGCTTGCTTTCATGCAGGAGTAGAAAATGGAGTTACGGGCAGGGAGTTGAGTCCGAGGTTGTAATGATTGATGGAAGATGGAAGTTGAAGAGTCCCATTGACCAATGGTTGTTGTTAACATATTTGGTTATGAATGAAGTGTACATGGCATGGTTCTGTGTATCTAAATCAAAGATGGGTTCATTGGCGTACGGCCTGAGTCGAGAATATGGAGAAATGGGCTGTCAAAACTGACAAGCCAAGAACGTTATTTGGGCTGAGATGAAATGAGATAATGGGCTGTAACTTGATTGCAGGCCCAATAGGCTATTGAGACAAATTATACACGAACAGAATTAAGGGAGGTGCGGCTTGTACAGCCTTGGCCGTGAGTTTTGGCCAGATTTTGGCAGTCACTTTGCACGGGATTTGATACATGGGACACAATTTTAAGGAGGTGCACTTTCCTATTTTTATTAGGTTTCCTATTTTCTTAAAGAGAGGTTACAAAACTCTATATATAGGGAAGCCTAGACATAATTATAAAATATATCATCTATTCTACTACTTTTGTTTCTAGGGTTTTAGAAACATGTTAGGGTTTCTTCTTCTTCTTGTTATGAACTCCTTGAATATGAGTACCTAAGTTTATTATTGGTTATGGAATAATTGGATTTCACATAATATGGTTTTTGATATGATAAATTAGTTTTGTCTCCATATTTTATCGATTATGATTCACAATTAATATTGTTATATGATTTGAATGCTTGTTTGATCGAGTCGCGAATCGGTTGAGTTTGTTTTCATCTCTATTGCTAGATTAGGGTTTGTTATACGTAAAAGTGATAGATTCTTGATTGCAAGTAGCATAAATATGATTATAGTTTGTAGTGATATATTCTTATGATCATATGTGAATTATAACCTTTGTTAAATTGAATTAGTGCGTTTTCCACGTTCGATTGCTTTGATTGGACTGATTTCATAGAACTTAATGCATCTAGGGAATTAAACTTGATTAGTGCTTTTACACGTTATGTTGTTCTTTAAGATAGAACTCATATTCGCATCTTTTAATGTGTTTGTTGATGACAAAAGGAGATTAGTGGGATATTCTTGCGATCAAGATATTCTAGGGATTTTGATAAAAGTTGAGATTAAATATCAATTCTAATTATTGTGAAGAAAACATATTTGTGAATGAAGATGAATCCTTAACCAATATTCTCACTACTTTGATTTGCTTATTTCTTTATTTGCTTTTACTTTTATTACTTGCATAAAAATCAGAAAACCCCCGATGTTATTGTTAGGAAACCGAAAGCATATTGACAACCTAGACCTCTCTGTGGGATCGATCCTTTCTTGCCGTTGCTATATTTATATTTTGAGTAGTAAGAAAGTGTAAATTATTTTTGACGCATACGACATCGATCAAATTTTGGCGCCGTTGCTGGGGAGGCAACAGTTGTCACTTGTTTTTGGTTTCTTATTTTTGTTTTGTTTTTGTTTTTAGTCTTATTTTTGTTTTCCTTATTTTCTGGTTTTTAATCTTGGTTTGAGAATCGTATTTCAGGTACCTATTATGGACGGAGCATATTGGAGCAATCAATACGGCTTTCAACCTCAACAACAATATGACAACTATCACCCTTATGGGGAGTACAATCAAAACCAATCCTTTGGTTATGATCAATACTCCACGTACCCTTTTAGTTACTCTCATACATTCCAACCTTCTTACGGTGGGTATGTAAGTGAGCAACCACAAAGAGGGGAGAATAGTTGTGCTTCTCTTAATTTTTCCTCTAGTTTGGTAGATGAGATGCAACGATTTATGGCCAGCATGGATTCAATTTGTAGACAACCAAGCATGGAACCAGTTTCATCGACCGAATGTGCTAATAGTATGTTTAGCCCAAATTCTGATCGTAGTTATGATCATTCACCCATTCAAAGGGAAGATAATTGGCCTAGCAATACTGAGGTAAGTGATTCTACTTTGTCTATGTCGAATGAGTTTTACCAACAAATGGAATGCTATTTTCATAACTTGGATGGATCACTCCAAGAGCTTCAACAAAGTGTTTCATATTTAAGACAAGGCATTGAAGAATACAAAGAGGACATGCACAATTATGCGAAAGACCAAGCTTTGGGAAGTGGTAGCCAATCTTATGACAGTGACGATGACTATGAAAGTACATCGCTTGAACCAATTTATGGTGACATCCCCTAGGAGTCTACAATGGAGTCTCTTTGCAATCAAGGTGAAGTAGAAAAGGACCAACCTTTTGAGATATTGGATGACATTAGTGTAGTTTATTATTGGTTATGGAATAATTGGATTTCACATAATTTGGTTTTTGATATGATAAATTAGTTTTGTCTCCATATTTTATCAATTATGATTCACAATTAATATTGTTATATGATTTGAATGCTTGTTTGATCGAGTCGCGAATCGGTTGAGTTTGTTTTCATCTCTATTGCTAGATTAGGGTTTGTTATACGTAAAAGTGATAGATTCCTGATTTCAAGTAGCATAAATATGATTATAGTTTGTAGTGATATATTCTTATGATCATTTGTGAATTATAACCTTTGTTAAATTGAATTAGTGCGTTTTCCACGTTCGATTGCTTTGATTGGCCTGATTTCATAGAACTTAATGCATCTAGGGAATTAAACTTGATTAGTGCTTTTACACGTTATGTTTTTCTTTAAGATAGAACTCATATTCGCATCTTTTAATGTGTTTGTTGATGACAAAAGGAGATTAGCGGGATATTCTTGCGATCAAGATATTCTAGGGATTTTGATAAAAATTGAGATTAAATATCAATTCTAATTATTGTGAAGAAAACATATTTGTGAATGAAGATGAATCCTTAACCAATATTCTCACTACTTTGATTTGCTTATTTCTTTATTTGCTTTTACTTTTATTACTTGTATAAAAATCAGAAAACCCCCGGTGTTATTGTTAGGAAACCGAAAGCATATTGACAACCTAGACCTCTATGTGGGATCGATCCTTTCTTGCCGTTGCTATATTTATATTTTGAGTAGTAAGAAAGTGTAAATTATTTTTGGCGCATACGACAACGATCAATGATCGAGTTTCTTGGTCCTTCCTTGGTTTCATGCTTCATCAGTTGGGTGTCCATGCGCATTCTTATAATCTAATAATGAACTGTGTAACTACTTTTAGCTTTTCTATCACTTTAAATGGTGCTCATTATGGGAATTTTAAAAGTGGTAGAGGTCTGCGGCAAGGGTGTCCATTATCCCCAGATTTATTCATAATATGTTCCCAATGGTTGTCTCTTCTCATGGAAAAATTTGAAGATTTGAATCTTTATAGCGGGTATCAGTTCAACAATGGAGGACCTTCTATTAGTCATCTCATGTTTGCTGATGACTTATTTTTTTTTGGGAAGAATTCAGAGATGAATGTCAATCAATTGAAGCAAATTCTAGATTCTTACTCTTCTTTCTCAGGTCAGATCATTAACTTCTCCAAATCTGCTATTCATTTCAACAGTGGTTGCTTTACTTATCACAAATGGAGAACCATTCAAAAATTTGGAGTTAGAGAAATGGAATTCACTGAGAAATACTTGGGATCTTATCCACTGAATTCTGATTACAACATTAACACTCATGAACCATTGATTACAAATTTTGACAGTAAACTGGGAGGTTACAAATCTTTCTTTGTTAATTCGATAGGGAGAACCGTGTTATCCAAGAATGTTCTCTCAGCTATTCCTATATACTCAATGGGAACAAGCAAATTACCAAAGGGTGTGATTAACCATATTTCTCATATTCAACGTGCCTTCTAGCGGGGACATGATTTTCACACAAGAAAATGTCACTTTATTAATTGGGATAAAATAGCAAGAGCTAAAGAAGACGGAGGTCTCGGTCTAATAAATATGGAGCAAGTGAATATTTCACTAGTATCTAAACTAGTTTGGAGATTCTTAACATCGTATGACATTGTGTGGATTAAACTGTATAAAAAAAATATCTTCATTTTACTTCTTTTTGGGATTGTGAACCAAAATCAGGAGATTCGAAAACATGGAAGGATATGCTGTCAGTAAGAGATATCTTCACAAATAAATGCTGCTGGTTTATTGGATCTGGTGATTCAATAAATATATGGAATGATCCTTGGGTTCCAAACATTCCGGGTTTCAGGCCAACTAAATTGGATCAGCCAAACATGCAGGTGGAAGTTGTTTCAGACTTATTTATCCCAGGTCAGAGAATGTGAAACATTGATTTGTTATCGCAGCTATTTTTGTCAGATCATGTGGAAGCAATATCTGCAATCTATATTCCTCAGGATGAATCGATTGAAGATAAACTTATTTGGCTTAAAACTAAGTCTAGAGTTTTCACTGCAAAATCGTTTTACAAAGTACTGGCAGATGACGTAGCGACCACATCAACAATTTCATCTTTTCCTTGGAAACAATTTTGGAAAAAGATGAAAAATTTACCAAAAGTTCATACTTTCATCTGGAAGGTCCTTCACAATGGTTTAGCGGTTTATGGGAACTTATCAAGGTTTAATATGCATATTCAGAATGTATGCTTGATGTGTAACTCTGGAGAGGAGACTGTGCATCATCTGCTCTTCTCATGTCAATTTTCCAGGGAAGTCTTTCAAGCCTGTCCATTATTTATTGATATTTCAGCGGGAAACACTCCGATGGATATAATTCAATCTTGGATGAGCCAATCTGATCAGGGAATTATGCTAAATTTAGGCTCTTGCATCTTGTGGAATATATGGAAAACTAGAAATGATAGAGTTTTCAACAATATGACCCCGTCAGTTCCTAGTTGCATTCACAAAGCTCTGCAAGATTTCAAAAAAATTGATTTACACCATGCACTAAACTTTTTCCCTTCAGTTCAATTCAATCAGCAGGATGCAAGCCAGTGGAAACTTCCCCCTCCCTATTATATCAAGATCAATGTAGATGCTGCTTACGCAGATGGCAAAGGTGCGGCTATATAAAAAGATTCTTCTGGTAGACATTTGGGCAGTGGAGCCTTTTGCTTCGACTCTTTCTCTTCGATGGTTGCTGAGGCAAAAGCGCATGGACTTGGCACTCAGTTGGCGAGAAGAATCCAAGGTTCTAAAATCATAATTGAAGGGATGCAGAAGACATTCCTAAAGCTATTATTGGGAACACGAATGATATTCCGTGGAGTATTCGTTCCACTGTTCTCTCTATAAGAGATCGCGTCAAGGATTTTAGTGAAATTAGTTTCACTTCAGTCCCCAGAGACGCAAATTCAATTGCTCATGACTTAGTTTAATTTGCAATTTCAAACTTTCAAAACAGATGGTGGGTTCATGATGAACCGCCTTATTGTATTATGCAACGTCTCAACTCTTTTGAGGATTAATACAAGTTAATATCTGTTTCCTTCATTTGGCCATCTTGTAGTACATATAGGGGTGCCAACGGGTCCCATCGGGTCCGGGTAGTGTGCTACTTTAACCGAACCTAATTTTAATGGGTTAGGGTCCTACGATTCCGGTCCTGGGTTCCTAAATTGATGGACCGAACAGGACCGATAAAAACACTAATTACCCGTCGGGTCGGGTATTTATCGGGTCCTTAAAAATCAACTAAACTTTTGATATTTTACTTTTATATTTGCTATATTAGCTTGAATCTAATAACTTTTCATATAAAATTATTATTATATCTATGTAATTTTTTTAATTAGGATTAAACATAAGAATATGAAGGATAAATAAAAAAAAATTGAACGAAATTATACTAAATCTTTAAATTTTATGTAAAATTAACAAGTAAAACATAGATTTAGGACCCAAATTTAATTCCTAAGGTCTCATTTCGGGTAGTGATTTATTAAGGGCTTTCCAATCTTGGGGGTGGGGAACTTTACACCCGGTCCGGGTCGAACCAGTGTTTAAGTACATACGTACACCGGCCAAATTTAATTTTAAGTGTTCATTTGGACTTGCATTAGGGCTTATGGTTTGGGTGGGGTGGGGGCCTTTACGGAACCAGTGTTTTTCTAAAGCAGATTTTTATATTGGGTTTTCTTCTGGTCTCTTAAAGGTTTTCTTCTGGTCTCTTAAAAAATGGCTTGAAAGCCTTGAATCCATCATTTCCGCCCGTGAAATCTCTAAAACAGTAAAACCCCTACATTTGTCTGAGTAGTGAATAGTTCTGAATTCTAAGGTGAAAAGAACTTCATAATCAGGTAATTTTCTTTGATTAGGGTTTTATTTTTTCTGTGGGTAGCTCCATTTAGGTCTGTTTGATTCGTTTTCGATTCAGATGTAAAATAACTTCGCGCTGCGTTTTTTTTTTTTTTGGGTATAATTTGAGCATATGCAAGTTTGAGATCGTATTATGATTCAGCTGGAACCTGAACAATTAACATATTAGTTGTCTTGTGTAGTGTGTACATAATAATGTTGATTTTCCATTGATGTTGGGCTGCTGTTCTATAATTATACAGATTTCATAGAACATTTTAAGGGAGGAATTCATTATGGAATCGCGTTGAACATCAGGTTAGTTTCCTTTTTTCTTAATAATACATCATTATAGTTAGATGTGATTTGATATTTATCAATTTCAACTGAAATTTGAGTTTCATTTAAAATTTGCTAACCCTAACTGTGAATAACAAAACTTCAATGGACGAATTTATCATGTAATCGTAATTCATCAGATAATAATACTGAGTTATCACCATATTAGTATCTTTTTTGTACTATCAATTTCATTTTATATTTGAGGTTTTATTTGATTTCTAACCCTAATTGTGAATATCAAAGGTGAAATTCTGATTACATATTTCCTCAAATAAGTGGTCTCGATTGTAGTTCAATTCCAAAATTAGTGATTTTGTCAATGTCCCGCTACTTTGTTACTCGAGTTTTTTTTTTACTTTATACTTTAGGGATTGATTCATCATGTAATCGTAATTCATCAACCTGGCAATCTGGTAGTGGTGCCTAAACAGACAATTCCTGGAGCATAGTTTTCAATCTTATGCAACACAAGCCCCCGATAAATTGCATTTAGATTCATGAAAACTGCAAACTTTTCATGTTCTCCTCTTCCTGTTCAAGGATGATTTGGCATCATCTATCCAGTTGTATTGTTATTTGGAGTGTGTAGAGTCTACAGACCAGACCATTGTTACTTGGATCAGTTATGGGAGACCTTTTAAGAGACCAAGAGTTGATTAGGAGGTAGGATGTAATTTGTAAAAGGCAGTGTGAGGGCCTATGAGCCCTATGGTTAGGATCAATTGGTGGTCTTCATTTCCCGGAAAAAATATCATTGTTCATTAGGAGAACAGTTCAGGTCATCGAAACGATTATACAATATACATGTTCTGTGACATTTTCAGATTGTAAAGAGGTTTCAGCGCACATTAGTCTCGCAGCATATACTTAAACTTCATATTTCCTTTAAATTATGCTATCTAGATGCGCATAGTCTAAATATGCTCGATTTTGCAACAGTTGTTATAAATCTTATTTGTTTTATACAATCAGGCTTCAGTATCATCTATAGGCACCAGTATAACGATGAACTATATCTCTGATTTATAAACTAGACTTGCAACTGATCTCTTCCCAAGTAATCCAGTATAAATACTAACATAAAGCAGTCCGCGAGCCAGGGAAACCCAAGTTATTAGATAATCTAAGAGAATAGCATGACGAGAATGTTTAACAAGATAACAAGGTATGTATCAAGAAAATAGTATGCAGAAACTAGACCTTGAGTTAAAAGGTCGATTTCCCCCATTCAAACCACTACATACATGCCTCCTTTCGTTAAAGACATTTCGGATGGTGTAGTTCATCACAGGAAGGTGCAGCCGTGCAGTGATTGCCATTATTTAATTATCTGTAGTTTGTTTTAGTACATTGTTTGATGTAGAAAGTTGTTGATGATTTACTGATTGTCATTAAACATTAGAGACGGAAAAATAAATTGTGTTTCACTCTTAATTTCATTATAGTTATCTAAGCAACTATTGCTTCCCGCAACAATGAGTTTTCTAACAGTCATCTTCTTTATTTGGTAGTATGAATATTGTGTTTGTAATTGTCTACATAATCACTATCGCATTGAGTCTCAGGAGGAAAAGTGTTCCATCTGATTTAAAATATAATCAGATTTCGGTTTTGTTGCCGAGTGCTGCGAAAAAACAAGTGTTTGCCGACGTGCAACGCACGTGCACTCAACTTGTACAGCTTAGGTAGAGTATCCTAAGTTTTAACACCAATCAAGACTGTGAGATTGACAAGAGACAGGGATACATTACATATGCAAATATGATAGAGAAATTATTATGTCAAGGTGATCTCGTTGTCATGTAGAGAGCCTTATATACTTAGGGTTTGTCCTTAGTTTGTTGATATGAGCGATAAAATTGTACCTGTTGCTATGGATGCTCATGTGAGTATGTTCTATGGTATTACCGCTGATGGTCTTAAATGTTTAGACCGACTTTTCTTCTTGATGAACCCTTCTCCATGGTGGAATATGCTAGTTCAAACAACAGACAACCCATCTTTATTATTGTGCTTGTGGAGATATTACAAGGATGTCGCTTTCTTTTTGCTGCTGAAAGTATCATGCATGTATATTAGTCCTTGATATCCTAATTAGGACTAAGTCTTTTTGTTCATGCCGTGCAGATCCCTTGGTTTGTTTCCAACCATAGTTTGTTTTAAACCAAATTTTGTATCCACTTACCAGTATAGTGTTTATGATTCATGTCATTGATCATAAGATTTTTTACTTTCTGTGCTTGTATGGCACATGTGTTAGCTTTTCCATCTCAATCTGTTTGCATTTACTTGAAGTGGGTGTAACTTTTACAAGTGGATAAGGAGTGAGGTTTATCTCGATATTTATGTTTTAGGTCGTCATAGTGGTGCTCATGTCGTTTAATTCCTCAGGTGCTCCATAATTGTTACTGCTGTTGCTCTTAGATAGAGAAGATACAACCACACCATAAGCATTTCTTCTAGCTTGGCTGACAGTTTTATCTCCCAATTCTAGAAGTAAAATCTTTTGTGTTCGTTTAGAAATCTATAACCCAGCCACAACATGGGGTGTTTACTGACTTTCGATCAGGATATCTACATTTTCTCTAGTCCAGTGATTCTCTTCTTATTTTGGTACTTAGCAAAGAATTGTAGCTATGCGTTGGAGACTGTTAGTCTTGTCATCGATATAAGAATTATGAAATTGTAGTCTGCAATGGAGAATATGGATAGTTAACAGATTCAAGAATGTAGCTGTAAGAATATCTGCAAATGAGCTAGCTACGTACTACTTGATTCATTGAGTTATTTTGAGAATGATATTAGATGCTTTTGTTGAACAAATTTGAGCTGTTCGTTTAGAGGTACAAATGTTGAAAAGTAGCTATGGACTGTTACCTAATTCTATTTTTCTAGATGCTTTTATTGAATAATTAACTTCTTGAAATTGGGCCTGCTATCTTATGCTCTCTCAGTCTCTCCTATTTCATTTACCTTTCCGTATGTTATCTGACCCTGGAAACAAATTGTCTGTCTCCTGGCCTATTCCATTGTCTGTAGCCTGCTTCCCTCATCTGTGACACCTTAACACTAATCTTCATTCTCCTTCACGTCCTAACCATACACCATAGCTAAGGCGTTTCGCTTGACTGGTTAGGAGGTTTTAACTTGGATCTTTTTTATTTCTTGTACTCGCAACTGGTAGCTTTGCCGTGTATGAGCTTGTCTAGGTCAGTTCTTCTTACCCGTGGATTAGTTCTTTACCGAGGTGTTTATTGGAGAGAGTTGAAATTGTGTTTGGGATGGAGTTTTCTTTCTTTTGTCTTTGATATATATAATTGGTGTCATAGTGATGATCTGTTCTTTGATTTCAGTGTCGTGGTGTATCAGTCCTTTATACCATCAAGTTGATTGCTTAAGGAACTCACCTAGGTAGTTCTTCATTATTGACAGTAGTTTCCATCCAGCAAATCCATTTTTTTTCTTCGAGTTTTTGCATAATGAAATTCTGATGTTGTATGTGGAACAGGCGTGGAGAAGACACTCTAGGACACCTCTCCTCCAATCTACTTTTGTTCTTTCAGTGGACGCCTTCCTCCATTACAACTACTGACGACTTACCCCTTTGGGAGAACATCATTGTTTAATTGGTAGGGCCTACTGCTACTTCATTATCAAGTTGGTGAGATTTATGCTTTAAATTGCTTAGCACTTTGCGTACTAAGTGTTCATGATATGTTTGCTTAGGGAAAAAGACAGACTAAGCACATATGGGGCGTAAAGGGAATCCTATTGCAGTAAGACTTGATGTGAATCGTAAGTCAGATTCAAGTTGGTTCAGTGATTATTATTACGGGAAATTAGTGTATCAAGATGTCAATCTGAGATCCTATCTCGGTTCGATACGTCCACCTACGAAAAAGACCTTTGGCTTTCGTCTCGGAAAGTGTGTTATTCAACATTTCCCCAAAGTAATGGTTGTTCATAATTTTCTTCCACATCGACCAAAGACACTAGATCGCAAATCCACCTCGAAGGGTCAGTGGTGGGCGTTTGGGAAGGTCAAATCAATCGAGCACAGTGATACAGAAGAAAACGAAGTAAGAGATGCAGAGAAAAAAGTCAAGTCAGTCGCGGCCAACAACCAGAAAAAGAAGCTGGGTAATAGATATCATGATCAGTCAAATCCTTTAAGAGAACTTCGAATCAGCGGGGCCCTAGGACCAAAGGCCGGAAATGACATAGCCTTCCTGAGGGATGACTCCTTCAAAAAAACGGAGTGCTTCAAGTTCTTTTTCCCAGATAAGTCCAGCTCCTACGGTAATCTACTTCAGAGGGTCCCTGCTGTACGCCCTTCCTTGAATTATTTGGTGATGCATGACTTGTTGAATGCAAAGAAAAGAATGCATTTTGATCCCGTCATAGCTCTCAATCATTTCGTGACACGAGGCGCAGCTGAACCATCTACAATAGAGGGATCAGAAGGAGGGAGATTAGATCAGAGAATACGTTCTCGCATCGCTTTTTTGGTAGAAAACTCAAGCAGCAAGTCCTCGAGTGAAGACAAGTTGACCCACTTCATTCGCCAAGCTAATGATCTTCGTTTCGTGGGAACAAGAAAAAACAGTATCTCACTCTTCCCTTTCTTCGGCGCTACCTTTTTTTTCCTAAGGGATGGCGTGTATAAGAAGCATTTGATTGAGGATTCTCGGGAACAATTCCTAGGTCAATTAAGAACCAAATGTTGGAACCTCTTGGGTAAAGAGGTGAAATTGATAGACAAAGTTGTAGAACAGGGTGAAGTCGGAGAATTGCTCAAGGGAGTCGAGATGATGACAGAGATCATCCTGAGAAACAGAAGAATTCCGTACGGGTACAACTCTTATTTGAATGAAGTGGAAAAAATGCGATCTTTTGTGTCTGATAGAACTGGGGCTCATACGTTGATCGAGTCTATGAAGATCAAATCCGTTTATCAAAGTGCTTCTCTGATTGCCCAAGACATAGCTTTTCAAATGATGAACAGAAAAAGAACATTCCGCTCCATTTTTGGTCAAATAGTAAAGGAAATTCCATTAGTCATGCCAAAAGGGGTAGATGGGATTCGTGTTTGTGTTTCAGGACGATTAAGAGGTGCGGAAATAGCTAGAAGTGAATGCGGGAAGTATGGAAAGACATCTTGTAATGTATTTAACCAGAAAATCGACTATGCTCTGTCAGAAGTATCTACTCGTTACGGAATTTTAGGTGTCAAAGTGTGGATCTCATATAGCCAACGGAAGTAAAAAAAGGGTCACTCCAAAGTTCCGAATAATAAGTGAGAATGAAGAAGGTATGTTTGGAAATCAATAGATGCCTGTTGTTTGTACACTTCTAGTTTCATTCATCTGTTTCTTTTAAGCTGTGGTTCGTTCTGTGGCATTGGGCTGGTCAAGAAATAAGAGGTCGCACAGTTCAGACTTGGGAGTCTTTTTAGTCGAATTATTTTTGTTTCTTAGTTATGTTACAATCCGAATAACAATCAACTTAGTTAACCGTCGATTATTTTGTTTGTTAATCCAGGCTCCGTGGCAGCTATGGCTATGCAACCTGGAGCTGGAGCTTTTGGAATGGGGAGCTCAGTTTATGAGAATTCACAAGGTCATCAACTACTTTTTTGCAGATTGGACTCTCTGGACATGGCCCTGCTTTGGTGCATAGTCGTAGGATACACTGAGAAGACTGCACAATTTTTTCATGGGCTATATAGCCTAGTTTAACTCCTTTTAAAAGTCCTGCCTAAAATTGAATCGTCTAATTCACATTCAAATCGATTCCAATTGGAAGAAAGGTGACTTCTTTTCTTTTTATCTAGTTAATAATGATGAGGTTTTAGTGTAGTTTGGGTGGTTGCAGTTCTCCTGCTCATTTCCAGAAATTTTCCCATTTAAGGTTTTCAGTTTTCTTCTGGTCTCTGCGATGCGTTTTGTTCTCTTGGTATTGCAGAAATCAGACTTCCTGTGAGAGATTTTGTGGCGATTTTAGTAACGGCTATTTATTTTTTTCCTATTGTGGTTACTCGCCGTCACTTCTTCTTGAATCTTGATAAGCATTAGGGTTGTGAATTTAATTTTAGTTCCTTGCGCTTTACATGCTGTTTAGTAGGAAAAAAAACTTGACTTGTGATAACTGAAGTAACTTTTGTAGCATTTTGATGGGTTTGCGTTGTGATCGCTGATGCTGTGTTGTTACGTATATTAGTTGATATAGAGAAGAAGTGCTGTATGTATTTCTTGAAGCAGTTTAACATTAGATTTGTATTCACTCCATTCTGAAACTTAATCACCACGCCTTTGATCTACAACAATTATACTCTTCATAAGATCACACTCCAATTATTCTTTTAAGTTCGTAATACCGAAGAAATACAACTTGCAGCTTAATCCCATGCATGATTCGTCACGTTTTTCTTTTTGTCGATTCGAAACTAGTACAAGAGGGGAATTCTTGTAATGGAATTCAACTTGTTGGTCGATTGAAAATACCAGAGGAAGATTTCTTTACGTGCATTACAACTTGGTTAACAAGAAAAACATTATCGCACTCGAGCTAGTTGCACTTGAGATCGTTGACCTCCTGATTCCTGAATGTATGTACTGTGGTGTGCCCATATATAAATATGCGAAACTAACAAGTTGTATAAACTTTTATCTCGTGATCTACATTTTTGATTTTTGCTCCTTTTTAGCAAATTTCTTAATATTATCATATGCATATTCGTCGTCGCTTTTCATCGAAATAATCAAATTAATAAGTACAAATACACATGGATTATTCAACAATGAGGACTCATTCTGAGCACAACGTAGTTTCTTCTTTTCTTCTTCCTCGGCTTTCGCTACTAGCAGTACTACCAATAATGCAATAATAATTCTGCTACTATATTTTAGCTTTCTGGTTACATTATGTTCTGGTTCCGTTCTATACCCGTCCGATATGTCGATAGCTACTCTCATGAAAGTTGATCCATCTGGAAATGGAGATTATGTGACTATACAAGACGCCATCAATTCTGTCCCGCCTGACAATTCAGAATTTGTGTTCATATCGCTTAAACCGGGAACTTACAGGTAGTGTGAATACTTCTATGTCCTGGCTTCTTTAGGTGCTTGCAAGAAGTGAAACAATAAAATTACTGTGCTTAAATAACAGGGAAAAGATTGTTGTACCGGCTGATAGGCCCTTCATAACGCTTAGTGGCATGGATGCGGATACTACGATCATAACATGGGATGATGGAGGAGATATTTATCGGTCTCCAACGTTCACTGTTTTCGCTTCTAATTTTGTGGGAAGATATCTCACAATTCAGGTATGGTGTTGATTTCTCATGTTTGTTAATATTGGTGTAAATAATCAGAGGAGTTCTACAACTTTTTAACTGAAAATTGAGACCATGGTGGTAAATACAGAACACGTTCGGACCGAGCAAAAAAGCGGTTGCACTGAGAGTATCCGGAGATAAAGCGGCATTCTACGGATGCAGAATTCTTTCCTATCAAGATAGTCTCCTCGATGCCCATGGAATGCATTATTATAGGGATTGTTACATAGAAGGAGGAACTGATTTCATTTGCGGAAATGCAGCTTCTATTTTCGAAGTAAGCAAGCAACTTAGCCAAAATTCAATGACTTTTCACAATTCATGGTTCTCATTTAATGAATTTATTAACGCAGAGATGTCATTTACATTCACTCTCAAAGGGAACAGGTGCCATAACGGCACAGGGGAGGGCGTCACCAGAAGAGAACACCGGGTATGTATTTTTAGGGTGCAGTATAACAGGGGTAGGAACAGCACTGTTAGGAAGACCATGGGGTGCTTACTCCAGGGTCATCTTTGCCTTAACTTACATGCCTGATCATGTCATTTTACCTGTTGGTTGGAATGATTGGGGGGATCCAACCAAACAAAGGTACATACTGCCTAAACTTCTAGCTTGGATGCTCTTACAAATCGAACATCTGCTCTTACTAATTCTGATTTTGTGTTTGTGAATTTTCAGTACAGTTTATTATGGGCAATACAATTGCTATGGAGGTGGAGCAAATGTGTCAGGAAGAGCAGAATGGTCACATGTGTTGACAGATGAAGAAGCTGCACCTTTCCTGACTAAAACAATGATCGGCGGAAGAGACTGGCTTAGACCTGTCCCAACCAGGTTCCATAAAATGCATAATTCATCTCCTACTACCACAATAGCACCACCACCGGCACCACCACCGTCTTCACTGGCTTAGAATTTAAATTATCCTGTGAATTTCTTATCCATGTCGAATAGATTCTTTGACAGATTTGTGCAATTTAACAAATAAACAGTTTATAGTATGTTTTAGAGTTCCAATATATAATGCATCAGCAAATTCTTACGCACAAAAAATTTAAAAATAGCTCAATCAAAATGGCTATAAAGGGCATCACTTATTGGGTATACCGCGGCAAATAATCGATGCGAACCCCGTCAACGGTAGTATTGACTCCGGAACCATTTCTCGGGACTAACGTAACCAAAATGCTATCATCTTCATCTGCTTCAAGATCTTTTAGTAACTCTGAGATTCCCAACTTAAAATTAGTCTTCCTCTTCCTTTTAATCATTGTATCACCTTCATTCATAATCTTCCGAACACCATGTTGCAAGCTAACATAAGTCCCTGCAAATTCTCTAGACTCTGGACCAAGATTTATATCACTAGTCCTTTCACTGCCACTGAACAACACCACATTAACGTAAACGTCAAACTTCACATACATATCCTTCTTCACGTCTACTCCGTAAACCACCAAAACCTCTTCTTCTGCTTCATTCTCTAGCTTGCTTCTACTCTTTCTCGGCCTATAAACCCTTACTCTGACATTACTGTCTAAAGTTCGACCCGTAGGCTCGAAGCATGAACTCTTTTCAGTCACCAGCTGCAATACATTGCTCAACTTCTGATCAGCTCCTGTGCTGTAATTCTTCATGTTCATCTTCAGTCTGTTACGAGCAATCTTTGGTGACATTGAAGGTTTGGGTTTAGCATTCAACCAAGGTAAGTCGACATCCTGATATCTGTAGCCCATGTCAGTTATGTTCAAAATTTGGTGAATGCTTACACGAACGAGCTGCGACTTCTCGTTGTGGAAATAGAAGTATGCGTTTAACCAGTCAGGATCCACGATATCTTTTTTGTAATTCGCCATTTTTCTCCAGACTTCCCAAAGTCTATCAATGTTGGCATGATGTGCATAAAATGTAGGATCCCTAGCTGCTGAATAAAAGACACCCATGTTTTCATTATAACGGTTGGAGTGCTTTCCTACCCAAGAATGCATTGTGTTGTGCGGCGCAGCTTCGATTGTCCCCCGCCCAAGACATTCACCGGCTTCGCCGACTTTAAAAGGGCAACCCATGAATAGTTCACTTGTTGTAGCACCAGAAACCATTTGGTTGTACATGAAAGCAAGGTTACTGGATATTAATTCATCGCTACTGAGTTTACTTTCTGTCATACGGTAATTGAGGTCACCTATGGAATCCGGAGACAGGTGCAAAGGATTACGCTCCGTGTCGACCAGTGATCCTTCCCAGTACATACTAGGCATTGACATTCCCTCTGGCGCGTCCCACTGCCAGAAAGGCAACGCGAAGTCTTCGTCTCCAATGAGACTCCCAATGATTTTCTCATGGAAGTATATCATCATTCTATGCCACGGAAAGAAGTACCATGTCTTGTGAATATCAAGTTCGATGGAATTGGAGTATTTCTGGTTGTACGAGCCTGTGCAATATAAACAATGCATATTAGCTTGGCGCATCCAGTTTCTCGGGTCGGTGTAAGGTAGAGATTTCATGATCTCCACGGCTTTCTTTAACTTGGCTATGTATTCATCGTCAACCAGATGAGCAGGTCTACGAACACGGAGAGTTGACGGAGGTGGTAACACGAAGTCGATCACGTGTTCTTCTGATTCAGGTCTAGGTGGACAGCAATTCACCATCATTTCACCTGGTACTGCGTAAGAATCATGACAAGACGATAAATTCGGACTAATTACTCTGCGGTCGAAATCAAATTCCCCATGGAACTTGTGTCCACTATTTATCCCCAAAAATCCATCAAAAATAATGTTCTTCACCCAACCAAATGCTCTAGAAATGTCTCCGAATTCATTTTTCAGTTCAGCTTTCTCCTTAAAATTCCTGAACATAAAAAATGTACGGCAACTTAGAGATTTTCAAAGATAATTAGTGAAAATTTACTACAGGGGATAACAAGTGATGATACAAAATTTGACATATTTTGATATGGTCTGGCTGCCCTAGATAAACAGTAATTTCTAGAAATATCTGCCATATGGATAGTGTAAATTAATTTTATCAGCGGAAAAAGCGGGATTGATATACAGTACAGAACCCGTGATAGAGAAAGAAGATAACAGCATGTGGATGGATACTTATGGGGCTACAAAGATAACAGGCACGCAAATTAATCACTGACAAAGATATCTCTAGCTTAGCGAACGGATGGACAAGGCAACGCAACGTAGATGATAAACAGCAAAATCTTGGTTATGATCAAGGTTTGAAAAACGGGTCACAGGTCGGGTCACGGTCATAGGACGTGACCGTTATAACGTGTTTTGATGGGTGTGAGCACGTTTCGGGCAAAAAACGCGTTGTTTAGGAAAAAAACGGGTTTATTTGATGTTTTTTTATGAAATAACGGATGTGATAACTGTTAAGTAGAAAAAATAAATAAATTATAATCTGAATTTCCTATCTAACGGTTTTAGCATGCGTGAAAACAGTTATATCAGGTTTAAATAACGTTATTACTACGTTTTTATTTTTATTTTTTTTGTTTATTCATTTATTTTAATTTTTCTAATTGTAATTCTTAATCTTTTATTTTAGAATTAAAAAATTGATTAAAATAATATTTGTATATTATTTTTTCTAAAAGACGGGTATAACGGGTGTGAAAACGGAAAAAACATTCAAAAAAACTTATATTAAAATGTTATTTAGACGAAAAAAATATAAAAATCAATTTTAGAAAAACGGTTATCACATGCGTGAAAACGGATATAACGGGTTTAAATAAGGTTGTTTTTTACTATTTATCTAGGCGTGAGCGTTTTAACGGCCGTTTTCTCGGAAAAAATGACAGTTTTTCAAACCTTGGTTATGATCAAGGTTTGAAAAACGGGTCACATGTTGGGTCACGGTCATAGGGCGTGACCGTTATAACGTGTTTTGACGGGTGTGAGCACGTTTCGATCAAAAAACGTGTTTTTTAGGGAAACAACGCGTTTATTTGATGTTTTTATGAAATAACGGATGTGATAACGGTTAAATGGAAAAAATAAATAAATTATAATTTGAATTTCCTATCTAACGGTTTTAATATGCATGAAAACGGTTAGATCAGGTCTCACATGCGCAAAAACAGATATATCAGGTCTAAATAACGTCGTTTTTTTAATTATTTATCGGTGTTATTTAGACAAATATATCGGCGATCCTCACGAGCACGCTACATAGGCGTCAGCGTTTTAACGACCGTTTTTCAAACCTTTGTTTTGATCCACTCAAAGTTAAACCCTTAGATTGGTCCTAAGATTTTGGTAGGGCCCACACTTAGCTACTTCATCGGTAGTACAGTACTCTAGTTGCAAGTTGCACCATAGGATTAACTACTATGTACTATCTAGCTAGTATCTATTTTTTTTTTTTTTTTTTTCTGATACAATCAGCAGGGATCTATTGCTGTAGTTGGTGCCGGCTTCTCTCCTCTTTTGGTAAAAAATCTAGACTACGGCAATACCTAACACAGAACTGATGAGAAAATGAAGTCACATCCAAACTAAACGAACCAGTTACCAGCGTAACCAGCCTTAAACTGCTCTGTCTGTCTTTCAAATCATTGAACTTGTTGGTTTTAGCAGTATAGCAGAATATAGATGCATTTGGTTACGACTTGTGAAGAAAAAATATTAATCATGGACAGATAAGATAAGTTATGAGCAGACATACATACCCAAAATCCCGATTGTTCAGTTGTTGGTGGTGGTGATGCCGGAGGTATTTTACATCTAGGTTTTGGTCATTTACATGGAAAATCATGAGAGTAAGAGAAACCGCAGCAACAAAACTTAGCGTCATCAGTACGAGAACACCTTTGGTACTGCCCATCCATTTCGTATTTCCTTCCATGGCCATTTTTATACAGCTACAGTACCGCTGCAGCTGCTGGTTCGATCTGATTGACCGAACCCAATTGATTTATAGGTAAAGAAAATACCAATTCGTATTCAGGAATCAGAATGTTGTTTATCAGAAGACTGAACTTAGATATGGAGCGAGATAGAAGAGGACTAACTTAGTTTGTAATGTGAACTAATGATGGAACCTGAGTAAGTTTAATATACTAGTGTTGTAGTACCTACGAAAGACATCTACTCCATACGTTCTACTTCTACATACACTTTTTGGTTTGTGAGGACGTGGTATCCGGGACTACGTACATATTTTGGTTTGTGACTGAGGACGTGGTAGGTTAGTACACACATGCAGTTGAAATTGACCAAACCGGTTTGTGAAGACTGAAGATACACATGCATGCTATTTGGACTTGTTAGGTTCCTTATTACCTGACGTGTAGTGTGTTTTCTTGGTGTTTGTAAAACTAATCTGACGGAGAACCGAGCAAAATTCATGGGAGATTGGGAAAATCGAATTGTAGTTGTGGATTGATTCTCTCAATGGAATAGGTTAATGTGTTATAGCTTAGAGACGGCAAAAATTCCTGACCCGCATATATACATGGTCATTGTTTCAAGGGAATTTTGATAAAGTATCCTCGTATAAAAATACCCACTAAAAAAATATCCCCGTTTTTTTAAAACTTATTAAACTGCCCTTACCGTCTATTTTCACGTCTTGGGCCCATATATGGAGTCCACAGTAGTTTACTTAGTCAAAAAAAAATACGTCAAATTACCGTAAACACCCCACACTATATACCAAACGAGTAAGAGAAAGCAAATCTGGTTTTCCATTTCAGCCGCAACTCTTCTTCCTTCTCTTCTGTTTCTTCTCTTATTTCTTCTTCTCCCCCGTTTTTCTGATTCTGATAGTGATTTTGAGATTATAAGATCGAGAGAAAGAGGGGAAGTTTAGGGAATGTATGGTGATGGTGATATTGATTCGTATAATCCACTCGAACTCAGAGAAACGTAAATCAGGTAACAAAATTTAGGGTTTGTGGTTATCTTTTGAATTTATTGAGTTAATCATGTTACTGAAGAATAAAAGATGGGTTTTCAGTGACGAAGATGATAAAGAGGTATTAGTAGTTGACTTTAAGCTTTAGTGCGGATTTGAAAGAGATTTAAGGTTCTTGGTGATTGAGTAATTTATAGGAAATTAGAGGATGGGTTTTGAAGAACAAGATGTGAAGAATAAGGTTATAGTTTTATTTTGAAGAAGAAATTACAGGTGGTGATATAATGGGTTTGTGATTGAATTTAGGGTTAGGTCAGAAATAAGCCAAGAAGAACAATCATTGGATTGCTGTTGAAATTGAACTAGGGTTTGATGC
>JAJJWX010004375.1:0-35301 GCA_023529315.1 Papaver bracteatum
ACTCATATCACTTGGTTGAAGAGAGTTGATACCAAACATATTTGTTGTTCCTTTACTGTTTGGAATACGAACTAAAGGAATTGGTTCAAGTACGTGACTTGTTTACAGGTTGGAGGCATGGGAATACAGACGGAACTAGGTGAACTATAGGTTTAGTTGCTTGGTCTCAACTATACGAAGTTGGTTTATTTTGTGAAAAGACAAGGGTACCCAAATACACCACAATCTTTTATTTTGATCACAACCTATACAAGTCCCACTGTGTATAAACCTCTTGGAGCAATAATCACTCAAGAAATATTTCAACTCAATGTCCACTTGAAATAGGGTTAGTCTGGACTAGCCTGACACGTGAATTATTATATCAGATAAGTGGATAAATCCAATACACTTTGTGTGATCGTCTATGGATATGAATCGAGACAATACTACGACAAAGTATTCACTTGATAACCGAAACCTTATAAGATAAATATCAAGTGCCTAGTTAATGTACAAGTGTAATTACTTTAATTATAATATAAAAAGAATTATAATGCGGAAATAAAGTAAAGCACACACACCAGAATTTTGTTAACGAGGAAAACTACAAGCTTGTAGAAAACCCCCAGGACCTAGTCCAGATTTGAATACTCAATGACTGAAGACACTACAAAAAGTAAACCTGCAACTTTGTGTAGACACTACTAAGTAAACTTAGATCCTAGTTACTCAGCTTCAGCAGTATTCTTGATTTGATAATATCTAGCAGAACCGAAGTTCTCAATAGATATTTAATACCCAATATCCTAGCAGAACAGACGTTCTCTTTAGGAGTAGATCTAGTATATATTCTTAATGATTCACAACAACTTCTTCTTCAAATCTTCAAAATCTTCAATCTTCGATTTAATCTTCAAAGTAATAATATGCAAAAACAAACTTGATTCCTTATTGATTTTTCGCACAAAATGGAGTCTTTTAACAATGGAAAATCAATGAATCTATCTTTCGGATCTAGAAAAAAACTTAGATCCGTAGAAATGTTAAATCTTTGATCTAGTTTGAGTGAGCCTTATATCAGAAGAGAAGGTTCTCAAGAATAAACAAACTAGGTGCAATCAAAAGATTCAACAATCGTTAGTCAATCAAATCAATAATCAAAAACTAGAATAACAATGCGATCATTTAGTTTGCCTCTAACGGTACTCATAGAGCTTCTTGATCCCACAGAAGTTTTTGGAACACCCTTGCACGAAATTCAAACTTGGGTATTTATAGATCAAGGAAATTTGGATGCCAAGTAATTACCAAAACCAAATATTTTCAAAGATATGCAAAAACACATATTTTTGGTTTTGTTAATTTTAGAGATAATACCAAAATCTTGATAACCAAATATTAGCTAGCATATAAAATACTTTACTAATATAAATCAAGAGATATGCTAAATATATATCAAATGTGTTAAAAACACAATAATATATATAATTCCGAATTTTCATAATAAATGTGTTAAAAACACATTTCCAAAAATTTCCATATTAATACACTATATTATCATATTAATTCCGAATGTGTTAAAAACACATTTATGAAATTATCATAATAATATATTTTCGAATATTAATATATTAAAAGCATATTTCCAAATATCAAAAGATATTAGGAATATTTCGGTTTAAGTATCAAGGAATATCTTTGAACAATTAATAAATAAGATTTATGCACATGTTCAAGTATGTCGACATCTTTTACTTTGTAAGTCCTTCATACTTACAACCTTGAAACTGATTTACCACACTTCCAAACAAGTTTAGAATTGGTTCATATGACTTTCAAGAACTATGTGATTGATCAAGTAACACTCAATCACAAACCATGGGTTTAACGGTTCTACCAAAACAAGTTTCGGTTCTACCTCCATGTGAGTATTGTGCATAGTCACACTAGCTTACCATTCGGCTGACTAGGTACTAGGATCGGTTCCCCATATATATTTGGTATCTAACTTGTATGCAATGTACATGTCCATAGGATCGGTCCCCCTTCCCAAAAACATGTTGCACATGTTCATATGATCGGTTCCACTTTATTCCATAAACCTTGCTGCACCTCATACAAGGATCGGTTCCCCTTGTGATGCACTGCACCTCTTACTAGGATCGGTTCCCCTTTTCCCAGTAATAAGTTCAGACACCCACAACCCAATCATACCCCGGGTGATTACTTAAGATCGGTTTCACTAATAAAAGTCATAATACATAAGTCAGGCCTCATATGAATAGTTTTACCAAGAACACAAACAAGTCATGAGCGGTTATACTAATCACACATATTGGCCGTTCATAAGATATGCAATGTAGAACAGCCCCAATAACGGCTGGCGATTTTCTTTTCGGTTCACAACACATATCATGAACTTAATTCCTTAAAACACATGTAAAAACATTGTTTCCTAGGATGAAATCCTCACCTCATACCCATACATAATCACAATAGCATTCAAAAGATTATGGCGATGTGTTATATACAAAGTTTAATGGTTAAGCAATAAACCTCATATTATATTCCTTAACTCTTTGATCATAATAATATAACTTCGCATGTTATGTTTTCAATATAAAAGATTTCAAAAACACAAGATAGATATGGAACAAGTAAAGTCATAGTTACTAACCTCAAGCTGAAGGAAGATGTCTTTGTTGTCTTCAATTCATCTTCAGATCTCTGTGAGTAACTGGATCACAATACTTATATCATTTCTAGTCTAAGCTATCGAAGTTGACTGTAGTTTACATAATAGCGACTCGAGTTTTGGAACTAAATATGACAACTAATCTTGACATATCAACGCTTGGTGGGTTCAACCGAGCAGTGCTCTAACATTTTGTATAGTGGCTTAATCCTGAGAGTATTCAATTATGGACTAGGTCCTGGGGTTTTTATGCATTTACGGTTTCCTCATTAACAAAATCTTGCTGTGTCATTTACTTTATATTTCTGCATTATAATTGTTTTATTATAATTAAAGTAAATTGCACAAACCTTGGTTCCTATTTACTTGATACGTGAATCCTATAGTGTTTGGTTAAGTCCGAACCTTTGTATCAAGTAAACACACTTTGTTGTTGTATTGTCTCGATATCGTATCCATAGACGATCACACAAAGTGTGAACCGATTTGTTGTATTGTCTCGACTCAGTCCATAGACAATCATTTTCGGGGAAAGGACTTATATGAAGGAAAAGTAATAGCTTGAGGTATATTTGGGGTACCCCCGCCTTTTCAATACTTTCTAGAGAATCAACTAGACAGTCAGACTTAATCTAGATAAAAGTACATCAAAGACTATATATCTCTCTCACTTGATTTGATCTTTAGTCAAGAAATAGAAATCTGTGATTCTTTATCAAATACAAGGAGATAACTTGGATGGTTCCAAAGATCAATATCCAAGTGTCAATCAATTTAAATCAACAACCAAAAGGTCGGATATTCTAATTGATTGAACAACGCACAACCTATATTATTTCAATTATATAACAAATATAATGCGAAAAAGAAATAACACATACACCAGAATTTTGTTAACGAGGAAACCGCAAATGCAGAAAAACCCCGGGACCTAGTCCAGATTAAACATACACTGTATTAAGCCGCTACAGACACTAGCCTACTCTAAACTAACTTCGGTATGGACTGTAGTTGAACACCAATCAATCTCACACTGATCCAA
The DNA here is from genome assembly GCA_023529315.1 of Papaver bracteatum. NCBI lineage: Eukaryota > Viridiplantae > Streptophyta > Magnoliopsida > Ranunculales > Papaveraceae > Papaver > Papaver bracteatum. The sequence goes on from JAJJWX010004375.1 coordinate 3,720, forward strand.
GGTACAATTATGCTCTTACGTCTCTGATCCCAGCAAGATATTATGTACTTGATTCCCTTAGATGATCTCACCCACAACTAAGAGTTGCTACGACCCAAAGTCGAAGACTTTAATAAACAAATATGTATGACACAGAAAAGTCTACGGTAATAGATAAATCCGTATCCCAAGAATATACCTATGAGTTTTGTTCCGCCTTTTGATAAATCAAGGTGAACATGAACCAATTGATAAACCAGACTTATATTCCCGAAGAACAGCTCAGTATTATCAATCACCTCACAATAATCTTAATCAACGCAGCGAAAAAAGATATTGTGGAATCACAAACGATGAGACGAAGATGTTTGTGACTACTTTTATATGTTTCCTATCGGAGATAGAAATCTCAAGCCAATTATTACAATTGTACTTGTACGATAGAAACAACAAGATCAGATCACACAACTATAAGAAAAGTAGTATCAGTATGGCTTCACAATCCCAATGAAGTCTTTAAGTCGTTAAACTGGTTTAGAAGAAGAAACCAAAGGTTAAAGGGGAATCGACTCTAGCTTAGCACAACTAGTATCACACAGAATGTGTGGGGATTAGGTTTCCCAGTTGCTAGAGTTCTCCCTTATATAGTCTTTCAAATCAGGGTTTGCAATCAATGTTAGCTTGGTAACAAAACATTCAATATTCACTGTTAGATGAAAACCTGATTAGATTCAAGCTAATATTTATCAACCGTTAGATCGAAAACATAACTTGTTATACAGACATGAAATGCACGTTTCTAGGTTTGTGTAACCGTACCCAAACTTGTACATTAGTTGGTTCCCAATAGTTAACCAAATGGTTAGCCATATGATAACCTTCATATCAACCATATTCTTCTTCACCATAACTAGTTCAAATGAACTAGTTAGAGAGTTGTTCAATTGCAAGGAAATCTCATGTACTACACAAGACACAATTGAAGCAAAAACGATTTGATTCACTCGAATCGGTTCATGAACTATATAGCCACGGTTTGCAATTGCATTCCTTAATTTATAAAGATAAATTCAGAAACATCGTTTTTAGACATAACCTACTCAAGTTCGCGGACTAGGTTCGCGAACTTAAGTTCCCGGATGGAGTTCACAAACTCCAACAGAAATTCTCGGGTCGAGAAATTCCGCCAGTTCGTGGACTGGGTTCCTGGACTTAGCTCACGCACATCTCTGGTTCTCTTGATCAACAAAGTTCGCAAACTTAGGTTCAAGGAATAAGGACTTATACATATATGTGTTTCCACAACAATGCTTATATCCTCCAATGATTATATAGTCTAAACTCTCATTTCAATCATTGAAACATTCTCGGAGGACGTTATATAGTTGTTATTCACAAACCATTTTTCGTCAGAGCAATTTTCAAAGTGATTGAAACTTAACATGACTTTCTTCACTAGGTAAAGATGAACTTGGCTAAAGCGAAAGCTTTACCAACACATATTTCGAGAAATAGATAGGCGAGGTAAGCTCAACTCGAAATACCAAATGTGTATAATCTAAGTCCATATAGCAAAACGACTTTTCTCTCAAGATAGGAGATAAATAGACTTTTTAGTGATAGATAAGTTCAAGTCTCCACATACCTTTTAGTCGATGAAGATCCACCAGTTCCTTGAGTAGTCCTTCGTCTTGTATGATGATTGCCATGGAGTTCTTGAGCTCAACTACACTTTCTATCCGAGTCCGAGACCTTAGCTATAGTAGACTAGAAATCAAGACTTATAGTTTTGATCACTAACATTGACAAACATGCTTGAGATAGAAACGCATGCGAGTTCGACCGAGCAATGCTCTAACAATCTCCCCCATTGTCAATTTTAGTGACAAAACTATCAATACATATGGAATACAAAAAATATATAAATAAACTTTGTAGCTCCTATTCCATATGTCTAATCTTCAACATTACTCGAAATCTTTGTCACTTCCAAGTACTCCAATGATCCCAAAGGTTGTAAGTTTAGCATCATCGTTGTTGAAAATCCATAGCTATAACAACGAGAAAACAAGAGTTCTCAATCATTGTTATACAATGTCATAGTATCATTACACATCGTCAAAGTCCAATTGCATCACAACTTTAACAACAATACTATGGCAATATGTTACTCCCCCTTAGTCAATACTCCATCTCACATGGAAATCACCCCCCCCCTTACATAATGATCCGAAAACCATATGTATTTGTAGTATGAACTACATATTAATTCTCCCCATTTTTGTCAATAAAATTGGCAAACGTACAAGAATGGGATCCTAATGAAATTTCCAAAATGAGATATTTCATGACCAAGAGTAAGCGTATATCATCTTATTTAGATGCAATCATAAAGCTGAAGCTAAATTCATTCATCAAGGAGTCTATAAAGATACAAGATTACCCCTATAATATTCCACAGATGCACTCCCCACAAATATTTGGCAATTAAGCACAAGTTCAATTAAGAACTCTCCCCCATAATATGTCATTCTCGAAGGAACAACAAGAGTGACCTTAATTTCAAAAGAAAAGAGGGATTTCTTTGGACATAACAAATCACTACAAGTATGAATTTGAATCCAAATTTTTTTCAATTAAATTAACCATAAGAGAACCCATGATTAACTTAATCGAATATGCTCAACACAAGTAAACTTATGGACACTTAACTAAACAACCAAACAAGATGATTAATTTAATTCAATATGCTCGACATAAAGTACCTTATGGAACAACAACAAGGCTAATCATAAAAATAATCAACTTTGGTTGTTTAGTGATCAACATAAGACACATTACGGAGCCTCACAGTAATACAAAAAATATGGATCAGGGAAGATCAATTACTGCAAAATACACAAGGATTCATTCTATTTTCCATCACCATTTGGACAATGACATATAATAGACATAATCCTTGAATACAAAAGATTTTAACCTATCTTCCATCAAAAATTGACATAATAAGCTTAACTTTTGTATTTGTCAAAAGTCAATTCATTCTTTTATTAATATATGCATATCAACTCATTAATGACTTTACTTTTGACAAGGTATGGGACAATCAAGTTCACAGATGCAAACACATATCCCATAACAATATTGCAATATATGAAATCATAAAGATTTATACTACAATAATCATCTTCCAAACAATTTTAGAATTTAAACCAATAAACCTAAAAATATGAAGGTGAAAACGTTGGACATAGCTATGTGTAATCACAATAATGGCTATTCCAAACTCTAGTTATTCTTCTAAATAAGAACAACAAAAATAGAAGATTTACTAGGCAAAAACAAATCAAAGCAGGCTAAACCAAAAACACTTCCATGCCAAAGCGAACTAAAGTCATATAGACAGTTCGAGACCTTCTTGAGTCTTGAGGTTCTAGAGCTTGTGAACGACAACATCATCTGCAACATGGTTTTTCATGAGAACAAGGTCAGACTTAACCTTTTTCAACTCAGTTCTTACCACATCAAGACACTTCATTGTATCAACAAGTTGCTGCTTTGCCTCCTTAAAGTTAATTTGGAAGTCGAGAACTACATCTGATGAGATATCTTCAACCTCCTCTATATCCAAAAAGGAATCAGGAGATTGAGGAAAAGAACCTTCGACCTCGACTTCAACAAAAGTTCCCTTCTCTTTATCAAATTCGAAATATACCACGTTATCAACGAAATATTTAGGTAAATCCCATGAGCAGGAAGAAGAAGCTATTGATAATGTGAAACCTAGAGTAAGGAGTTCAACTCAATAGGATATGTATATAAATAAATTCGAGAGACTTAGGGTTTACACAACATGTTTATGAGATACCCTAAAACCGTACGTATACCCGTAAGATGAGGGTTCTCAAATATCTGCACGGAAAAAGTCCACGCTTTTACCTCTTTTAAAATCGTTTACAGGTAAGAAATAAAAACTAAAGCAAGGATAAAAATACTCATGTAAAAGTGTTTGATCAACTATCCATCTAAGAACGATAAGAAATTAGCTAGATAGTTAGAGTCACTTTGTCAAGAGCATACCTATTCAATTCTCTCACAACTAGGTTTTTTGTATGTGAGATATCAACCTTGTGATTAATTTACACAAGTGTGAGATTTTAGCTCATTAAATGAATGTTGTTTTTGTCTATCCTTCTTTCTTTGACAAATACTCATCCCAGAGAAGTAAGACACCACTTGTTTATCATGTCTGTCCGAAGGCTTTCTCTGAGGACTAAATCTAGGACCTCTTGCAACTGGTTCAAGAGGATCAGAATAGATAGGAATCCATTTTCTAGACTTAGATTTACCAGAAACATTCTTATAAGTACATGGAATGCTTTCATTTGCAACACAAGAATTTATGCCAGAATGCACTTGAGCCTTGTGATGATTTCTTGAATATAGATCATTTTTATAAGGTTTCTGATTTTCTGTGGGCATATGATTCACTGCAGTAGTCGACTGACTGTTTGTTCCATTGACAGTGAAGAGAAGCAAATTTTGAAGTTTAGAAATTTGTTTCCTTCTGGCAAAGCAATGGATAGCATAGTGATTCCTTTTTCCACAAAAAGTATAGGTTCGTGGAGGAGAAGCAATAATTGGCACCTATTTTAACTTCATAGCCATATGAGAAGATTGCAAGTTATGTAAACTTTTCTTGACACAACCTTCTACTGGATGACACTTCTTCATGTGCTGTAATTCATTAGAATTAGTTTGTACAGAAGAATTTATCCTTAAGACAGAGTTTTCATTTTCCAAGGATTTGCACTGTTCATGGGCTAGAGTAAGAGATGCACTTAGTTTCTATTTTTCGACACGAAGTTTGTTAAAATCTGATGAATGAGTCTCGAGCAAACGTTTTTCTCTAATTGAGTCTACCTTAACAACATTCTCAAGAACACTAATATTTTCACGTTGTAGAGTAGTTTCTTGGAGAAGTTTTTTAATATTCTTAGAGAATGACTCAATGATGTTATAGAGTTCACATTCTCGATCAAGAGACTTTTAAAATTCATCAATAAGCCGATCATGATCCTGAAAATCAATAATCTCAGCGGAATTTTTTAAAATTCTGGTGAGCTCCTTTTCAGCTTTTGCCAGAGTGTCACATGCCTCATAAGGAGTAATCAATCTTTCTGATTGAACAATATTTCTACCTCGGGATTCAGAAGAATCAACTAAGGAGTAATCCTTTGAAGTGTTTCCAAGACACTTGGCATAATCGAACGCTTTAGGAGATATATGGGTATGCGTAAAAGAGATCTTGTCCTCAGACTCAGCTTGCAACAAACACAGGCTTATCATGTCTTAAACGTGTTTGCCTGCTCTGATACCAATTGAAAAAGTGGGGGTCTAACAACCACACCCAATATTTCGATTGGAAATCTGTATGGACAAACTCTAATATACTTTCTAGAGGATCAACTAGACAATCAGACTTAATCTTGATAAAAGTACATCAAAGAGTATATATCTCTCTCACTTGATTTGATATTTACTCAAGCAAATAAAAAACTGCGAATCTTTATCAAATACAAGGAGATAACTTGGATGGTACCAAAGACCAATATCCAAGTGTCAATCAATTTAAACCAACAACCAAAAGGCCGGATATTCTAACTGATTGAACAATGCATAACCTGTATTATTTCAATTATATAACAAATATAATGCGGAAAAGAAATAACACATACATCAGAATTTTGTTAACGAGGAAACCGAAAATGCAGAAAATCCCCTGGACCTAGTCTAGATTAAAAATACATTGTATTAAGACGCTACAGACACTAGCCTACTCCAAAATAACTTCGGTATGGACTGTAGTTGAACCCCAATCAATCTCACACTGATCTAAGGTACAGTTATGCTCCTACATCTCTGATCCCAGCAAGATACTACGTACTTGATTCCCTTAGCTGATCTCACCCACAACTAAGAGTTGCTACGACCCAAATTCGAAGACTTTAATAAACAAATCTGTATCACACAGAAAAGTCTACGTTAATAGATAAATCCGTTTCCCACAACTATACCTACGAGTTTTGTTATGTCTTTTGATAAATAAGGTGAACATGAACCAATTGATAAACCAGACTTATATTCCCGAAGAACAACTCAGTATTATCAATCACCTCACAATAATCTTAATCGACGCAGCGAAAAAAGATATTGTGGAATCACAAATGATGAGACGAAGATGTTTGTGACTACTTTTAAATCTTTGCTATCAGAGATATAAATCTCAAACCAATTATTACAATTGTACTCGTACTATAGAAACAACAAGATCAGATCACACAACTATAAGAAAAGTAGTATCGGTCTGACTTCACAATCCCAATGAAGTCTTTAAGTCGTTAACCTGGTTTAGAAGAAGAAACCAAAGGTTAAAGGAGAATCGACTTTAGCTTAGCACAATTAGTTTCACAGAGAATATGTGGGGATTAGGTTTCCCAGTTGCTAGAGTTCTCCCTTATATAGTCATTCAAATTAGGGTTTGCAATCAATGTTAGCTTGGTAACAAAGCATTCAATATTCACCGTTAGATGAAAACCTTATTAGATTCAAGATAATATTTATCAACCGTTAGATCGAAAACACAGCTTGTTGTACACACATGAAATGCACGTTTCTAGGTTAGTGTAACCGTACCCAAACTTGTACATTAGTTGGTTTAACAATAGTTAACCAAATGGTTAGCCATATGATAACTTTCGTATCAACCATATTCTTCTTCACCATAACTAGTTCAAATGAACTAGTTAGAGAGTTATTCAATTGAAATGAAATAACATGTACTACACAAGATATAATTGAAGCAAAAACGATTTGATTCACTCGAATCGGTTAATGAACTATATAGCCACTGTTTGCAATTGTATTCTTTAGTTTATAAAGATAAGTTCACAAACATCGCTTTTAGACATAACCTACTCAAGTTCGCAGACTGGGTTCGTGGACTTAAGTTCCCGGATGGAGTTCACAAACTCCAGCAGAAATTCTCGGGTCGAGAACTTCCACCAGTCCTCGGACTTCTCCGGTTCTCTTGATCAACAAAGTTTACAAACCTCATTTCAAGGAATAGGGACTTATACATATATGTGTTTCCACAAAAATGCGTATATCCTCCAATGGTTATATAATCTAAACTCTCATTTCAATCATTAAAACATTCTCAGAGGACGTTGTATAGTTTTTATTCACAAACCATTTTTCGTCTGAGCAATTTTCAAAGTGATTAAAACTTAACATGACTTTCGTCACTAGGTAAAGATGAACTTGGCTAAAGTGAAAGATTTACCAACACATATTTCGAGAAATAGATAGGCGAGGTAAACTCAGCTCGAAATACCAAATGTGTATAATTTAAGTCTATATAAAAAAACGACTTTTGTCTCAAGATAGGTGATAAATATAATTTTGAGTGATAGATAAGTTCAAGCATCCACATACCTTTTTGTCGATGAAGATCCACCAGTTCCTTGAGTAGTCCTTTGTCTCGTATGATAATTTTCATGGAGTTATCGAAAACATAGCTTGTTATACACAAATGAAATGCACATTTGTAGGATTGTGTAACCATAACCAAACTTTTACATTAGTTGGTTCAACAATAGTTAAACAAATGGTTAGCCATATGATAACTTTCATATCAACCATATTCTTCTTCACCATAACTAGTTCAAATGACTTAAATGAACTAGTTAGAGAGTTGTTCAATTGCAAGGAAATCTCATGTACTACACAAGACACAATTGAAGCAAAAACGATTTGATTTACTCGAATCAGTTCATGAACTATATAGACACGGTTTGCAATAGCATTCCTTAATTTATAAAGATAAGTTCACAAACATCGTTTTTAGACATAACCTACTCAAGTTCGCGGACTGGTTTCACGGAATTAAGTTCCCGGATGGAGTTCACAAACTCCAGCAGAAATTCTCAGGTTTGAGAACTTCGCCAGTTCGCGGACTTAGCTCACGCACTTCTCCGGTTTCACTTGATCAACAAAGTTCGCAAACTTTGGTTCAAGCAATAAGGACTTCTACATATATGTGTTTCCACAATAATGCTTATATCCTCCAGTGGTTATGTAGTCTAAACTCTCATTTCAATCATTGAAACATTCTCAGAGGATGTTATATAGTTGTTATTCACAAACCATATTTCGTCAGAGAAATTTTCAAAGTGATTGAAACTTAACATAACTTTCGTCACTAGGTAAAGATGAACTTGCCTAAATCAAAAGATTTACCAACAAATATTTCTAGGAATAGATAGGCGAGGTAAACTTGGCTCGAAATACCAAATGTGTATAATCTAAGTCTATATAGCAAAATGACTTTTATCTCAAGATAGGAGATAAATAGACTTTTGAGTGATAGATAAGTTCAAGTGTCCATATACCTTTTAGTCGATGAAGATCCACTGGTTCCTTGAGTAGTCCTTCGTCTCTTATGATGATTTCCATGGAGTTCTTGAGCTCAACTACACTTTCTATCCTAGTCCGAGACCTTAGATATAGTAAACTAGAAATCAAGACTTATAGTTTTGATCACTAACATTGATAAACATGGTTGAGGTAGCAACGCATGCGAGTTCGACCGAGCAATGCTCTAACACCTATTATCAAGTATCACACTTTGGTTATTGTATTGTCTCGATCTCGTATCCATACACAATCACACAAAGTGTGAATACCGATTTGTTGCATTGTCTCGAGTTTTTCCATAGATGATCACTTTCGGTAAGAGGACTTTTATGTGGAAAAATAAATGATTGTGGTGTATTTGGGTACCCTCGTCTTTTAACTGACTACCAATAACAATTCTAACACCACATAATACTTCGTTACAGCTTTCCTGCAACAACAACAACCCATCACATCAATACTACCAGTTCATCTCCTTTTCAGATTCCTTTTGCTATGATAGCTCAGACCCTAACTCCTTTTCTGTGAGTTCATCTTTTACATTCAAAAGTTATCCCAAATCAATAGCAAGAACACCACCACTTCAAATCAAATTCCTTGACCATGTTCTTCTTATTCTCATCATCATTAATTAATTACACCAAATCCTTACATCAGATTGTACCATTTAATTCTCGGAAATTGAAGATTCATTGAAAGTTTTGATCAAATTAAAAAACAAACTCCCAAATTAGAGTAAACCTAAAAATTCCAACTTGTAAATACTTCAATTGCAAATAAAAACATGATGATGCATGTGATTTGATCAAGAATAATATTTGGGTTTCAATACTTACTTGTTGAACCCTAAATCATTCAGATCGATCGTGATTTCTGTTTCCGTCTGTGATTCCTAAACTTGTTGTTGTTGATTGAAGAAGAAGAAGAAGTAACTGATTTCTCATCAGTTAGTTGGTGAAAAATAAGGTGGTGGTGGTGAAGAAGTGAACGATGGAATGGTGCCGCTGTTCTTCAGACTTGAGAGAAAGGAAGAAGATGAGTGAAAGAATGATGAATAGTCGATAATAGATAAGACCTAGACACTTAGTATTGACGGATAAGATTAACACATAGCTACGACTATTATTTACCGGGTATTTTGGTCCGGTACCTCCGGGAATTTGCTTAAAACTGGTACCTTTACCCCTTCCTACACCGGTTCTCATTCTGGTTCCCATTCCCTGTACCGCCTTCACCAGTACCGGTTCGGTTCCGACCCAACTTTTCCGGTCCTAATCCGATACACCGGTTTTGGGTCGGTTCCTGTGCAGCTGTCTAGTAGTACTATAAGAGTGTTAAGAGAAACCGCAGTGGGCGACTAAGACCAAAAATTTGGGATGAGAACGAGACGTAGTGGGACATACTATCGATCAAATCCCAGACCAAACTTAAATCCCAGAGTATATTTGGTCCCCGACTAAGACCAAACCCAAATTTTAGTCGAGCGTTGATATAGTGTTCACCCCACACCAGGCATTGATATAGTGTTCGCCCCACACCAGGAGGACGTAAATTCTACGCCCCACACCAGGCGTGGTTTATACCCCCGCCCCATATATATATTTTAATTTATTGTGGGGCGTGGTTTATACCTCTGCCCCACTATTTTTCTATTCACTTTATATATGGGGTGTGGTTTATACCTCCGCCCCATTTTTTTTTTTTTTTATAATCACACCAGGCGTTGATATATTGTTCGCCCCACACCAGGCAGACGTATAGTTTACGCTCGACCAAATTTAATCTTCTGCCAGTAGCGTCACACACCACTGCAGTCGCTCTTAGAGCCCTAAGAAGTCAGTCGCATATTTGACACCACGTGAAGCGGTTATTGCTATGATAAAGGCAGAATCTTGTCTTGGTTTAATATTTCCACCGAATGCAAAGGTTTAATATTGGGAAAAATATTGTTTGGTCCTTTTATGCTGGGCCCCACAACAGTTTAGTCCTTTTAGAAAAATTATTTTCCGTTTGGTCCATAATTAAAAAAAAAATTGAACAGACAAAAATACCCTCTTCACACGTCCACCAAAATCACACCTGGCGTCGGGTCCCACTGTAACCGCCCCCATAAACACACATCTCCTAAAAACGCGTTAACATTCTCTCTATTTCTTTCATTTTCTTCAGTTTCCAGTTTCTGCTTCATCTTCTTCTCTTCGAGACGAAAACTGCTTCGTCTTCTTTTCTTCGAGATCCAGAAAAAAAACCAAATCAAATTCAGAAAATCAGTAGAACAAAAACCCTAGAAAATCAATCGAATATTTCCATTCGAAATCAAATCAGTCTTCAAAAATCAGTAGAACAGAAAACCCAAATCAAAAACCCTAGAAAAATTAGAGAAATAAAAACACCAAAATGAGGAGATCGAAGGGCAAACAAGTAGTAGAGTCATCTTCTGACGATGATTTTGAACAAGTTCATGAAAGAAACAGCCAATTAGTTGAGTATGTAGGAGTAAATGAAGATGATGAAGAACCAGTTTCAAAGAAATCCAGAGCAAAGAAACTGTCGAAAGGTACAAGAATACCCTAATTAGAAGTACTAGAAGTTGATTTTCGATGTTTATTGTTCTTCTGATGTTGATTTTCGATTTTGGATGTTCTTCTGAAATGCATATTCGTCGTGTTGAATGAAGTTGATTTTGATGGACTTCATTCCTGGAATGAAGCCTTGAGAAACTTCTCCGTTGCACATCCATAGAATGGACTTCATTCCTGGAATGAAGCCTTGAGAAACTTCTCCGTTGCACATCCATAAAATGGACTTCATTCCTGGAATGAAGTCTTGAGAAACTTCTCCGTTGTACATCCATAGAATGGACTTCATTCCTGGAATGAAGTCTTGAGAAACTTATCTGTTGTACATCCATAGAATAGACTTCATTCCTGGAATGAAGTCTTGTGAAACTTCTCCGTTTCACATCCATAGAATGGACTTCATTCCTGGAATGAAGTCTTGATAAACTTCTCCGTTGCACATCCATAGAATGGACTTCATTTCAGGAATGAAGTCTTGAGAAACTTATCCGTTGCATATCCATAGAATGGACTTCATTCCTGGAATGAAGTCTAGAAAAAATTCTACAGTCCATGCCATATAATGGACTTCATTCCTGGAATGAAGTCTAGAAAAACTGTAGTATTGGTCCTTCAAGCTATTCTTTATCTTCTTTATATCTGTTACTATTTATGACCATTAATGTTTTTTTGTTTTTCTTTTAAAAAATATAGATAAGAAGATAATATCAAAGTGTAGCTATGCGGGAGTAATTGCACTTGTTGTTAAGATTAAAGCACTATAGGGAGAAGAGGCTTTGAATGAATAACAAAAACGTGCTTTGTATAGGAGTCCATTGGGTAATGTAGTGAAAGTGTTTTTAGAAGAGACCATTGTTGCTTCTACATGGATTAAGTCATTACCTGTAGTTCAAATTATATGTAGCACACATCAGTTCATTCCTGAAACAAATGATCATGTGTTTGTTTTCAAAGTAGGGGAAGAAACGTATGTGTTACGATCATCACCTGAATAGCTGTCATTAATATTTGGAATTCTATGCATCCCTGGAGGTGGAATAAAAGAATCTTTTTTGGACTCAAAAAACCAGGCAGACTACACTTGTGGAACGTTCTAGAAAACTTACAAATTTAATCCACCAAAAAAGAAGCCTTGTGACATAAAGAATACCGAACTGAAGGATAAAATCATTGAGTTGATTAAGGATAAAGGACCTAATGATGATCTTGTAACTATGTTTGAACTTTTTCTCTTGTCTACCATTTTTGTTACTACTGGTGATGGAGGTTCCATACACTCTAAGTACCTAGCTTGTCTAGAGTCAGTAGGTAGAGTTTCTTTAACGCATCTCATACACAAGCATTTGATGGAAAGATTAAAAAGAGGTTCTTCGGAAGGATGTCACCTTTACTTGTTGGTGAGATTAAAACTGTTAGATACTTGTATATTTCATAATTATTTTGGCAGTTCATTTGTATATTTCTTCATTCTGGCGGTTCATTTGAAAACTATTGATAACTGACTAGTGTATTTATTATTTTTTTACAGCCTTGGTTTGCTGAGCATTCAAAGAAATTAGAACCCAGGTGGAAGGTGCAAAATAGAGTAGACTACTGTCCAAGGTTTGCAAGGTGGAACATTGAGAACCTTTGCAATCACATAGAAATGAATGTTGATGATTTTGGAGAGGTAAAAACCTAAATTAAGATGATACTGTTATATTGCATTCAGTTCTGAAATGAAAATAAGCAACTTTAAGATAAAAAAATTGTTAATTCATTATACAAAATGAACTCTGTCTGTTAGTGTCCATTGCTCTGAACTTGTAGTTCATTCCTTTTAATGAATTCAAATTATGAATGAGAAAGCAATTGGAGTTTCATTTTGTGAAATGAAAATATAAAAAAGGGTTTATATTATCTGAAAATTTTAATTTTGTGTGTGTAGCTATCACAAAAATTCATGGAAGAATATACTGATGCTAAAAACAAGCTACTACAACAACAAAAATCCAAGACAAAAGCTGAGTTGCTTGAGGAAGAATTCAATGTTATATCCGGTCAAATAGAAAGTCTACAAGCTACACATGTTTGTGAGATGGAAAACCTGAGAGTTCGACATACTCAAGAGATTAAAGAGCTGACAAGAAAGCATTCCGAGGAGATGGGGAATCTTTTCTTAAAGCAGCAAGAACTTGAGCACTCACTTGCAGAAGCAACAACTTCAAAGACACTTTTTGACAGGAAGATGGAATCCCTAGTAGAGCATTTGTCTTCTAAGCAACTTGAGGTTGATGAATTGCTGGCTAAAGGTAGTAATGTGGAGAAATTCATGGCAGAACAAGCTTATGAATACATGCGTACTGTTTTCCCTGATGAGTACAAGATTTCATTGTTGAATGATGAAATAAACAATATACTGAATCAACAAGTGGATGAAGGTATGGAATCTGGTGGATGGAATATGGATAAAAATGTTGTTATGGATGAAGGAATTCAAGCAGTACCAGATGCTGCTATGGATGAAGGAACGCAAGCAGTACCAGATGCTGCTAGAAGACCTGCTCATATCTTTCCTGTCTTAACTGTTTAGAATCCTTCTACTGGAGTTGATACAAGTAATAATCAAGAAAAGATACTTGATTACGATGGCAGAAGAAGAGCTACCTTCCTTTCGAACGGACAGTGCCGAAGTTCCTTTAAGTATGAATGAATGTTTGAACATAGGTAAATATTCCAACTATTCTTCTTCTTCTTTTTTGTAAAAATTATTTTCTATATTGGACTTCATTTTTGGAATGAAGTCTATAGAATGGACTTCATTTTTGGAATGAAGTCTGCAGAATGGAGTGTATCATCTATATTGTATCCATGAGGATGACTTTTCTAGACTTCGTTTTTTGAATGAAGTCTGTATAATGGACTTCATTCCTGGAATGAAGTCTATAGAATGAACTTCATTTGTTGGATTTCTTTCTCATGGATGAACTCTAGATACAATATAGATGTTAAGGGGTTCATTCTGAGGTGTAAACTCTGACTTTTGATGCACAATACCATTATTGAATTGTTTTTTATTTATGTTTTTTGATTTATTTTTAGTAGCAAGAGACAGAGATGATATGTTCGTCAATGAAGAGCATGTGAGTCTGCAGCTTATTGATGAGAAGAATGAAGAATTGAATGATGAAGAAGTTAACAACATCATCAACACTACAGTTAATCAAATCAACAGTAGTCCTCCTAGTTTCTCTCTCGGGATGACACAAATAGTTGTTGAGCCAGAAAACATCATTGATGAAGAAGTTGTTGAGCCAGCAAACAACATTGAGACTGTGTCCCAGATAGTTGCAGATTTGAATAAACATGGTCTTGGTTCTTCTTCCACTGATAAAACTCCAATTAAAGTTGTTGAACAACACAGGATGACTACAAGGAGAAAAAAACCAGTGATTGTGCTTGGAAAAGAGTTCATCATTAGATCGGATTACAGTGAATCGAAACTGAAGATCAAATTGAAACTGCAAATGAAAGAACAACTAAATGAGGAGCAGCATAAACAACAGGTGAAGAATCAAGCACGTAAGAGGAATGCTGACCATGAGAAGAATGCTGAGCAGAAGAAGAGAAAGAATGTACCTGCTGATATCGAGAAAGAAAATTAAAAAGCTGCAACAAGCAAGAAGATAAGAGGAAATGAACCACAAAAGCAGCTGAGAGCATACATGCCCATCATTCCAAATATGGGGGACCTGAAAAAGTCTCCATACTTCTCAAAATTGGACAAACATCAAAAGAAATTGTTGGGTACCTTCTGCAAACACGCTATGCAAAGGTAAGAAAACCCAGAAAAATGAACTTGAGGTTTTTGTTTATATGTTGATTTTCCTATTATAAATGAACTTATATTCATTTATGGAATGAAGTCTAGAAAAGTCTAGAAAAATCCTACATTTCATACCATACAAAAAGTCTAGAAAAAATCTACAATTTATACCATAGAATGGACTTCATTCCAGGAATGAAGTCTAGGAAAATATTCCACAGTCCATGGAAAATAGGAATTGTTAGCTGAATGAAGTCTAAAAATGAACTTCTATTAATTTATGCTGAGGTTTTTGTTTATATGTTCGTATTACTATGACAAATGAACTTCTATTCATTAATGATGAAGTTTTTGTTTATACTACTGCAGTCAAGCAACTTGGAAAATAGATGATGCAGCTAACAAGGCTCAGTTCGGTATCCAAGGAGAACACATTAGTGATCTAATGTTCAATAAATATCTTGATGTCCTAATTCTTTTCTACTACTGCTACAAGAGGAAGATGGAAGCACAAAGGGAGAGCGCCAAAATGGATAGCGAAGACAGCCAGAATCCATCGAAATACATCCATTTTGAGATGATGGCACATACTGCATTTGTAAGTCCATTACACAATATGAAACTAGTCTGACAAATATTAACCTGTCAGTTCATTACACAATATGAAACTAGTCTAACAAATACTATCATTCCATATTGTTATTCAGCAGTTCATTTTTATGATGGAACTGCTTTCTTGATGGTATTGTGAATTTGAAAACTTATATATATATATATATATATCTTTGCAGACATATTTCCGTGAGAAGAAATTCGATGATAGGAAAGTTGAGATTGATGACTTCATAGCAGATATGCATACCAAGACTCATAAGATAATCATTCCAATAAACCTGCCTACTGGAGGAAAATCAAAAGGTTTGCACTTGCACCTGCTTGTTTACGACATCAGAAACTATCAGTGGGAGCATTACAACTCACTCAAAAAAGGAGAAATAGGAGAAATATGTTCAGCGAATGCAAGAAAAATGGCCACCTACTGTAAACCACATATTGATAAATGGCTGATGAAACATGATCTACCAAGAGGCACTCAGTTAAACATTGAGCAAATGAAGATACCTGATCAAGGAGTACATCCATATTGCCTTCTCAATACATGTTATTGGATAAAACGAAGTTTCAAGCCTCTTGGTCCTTTGAAATCTCAGCATCTGATTCCAAGAGATGAAATGATAAAAAGGATGCAGCGGTGGAGATACAGAATGGCGTGCAAGATTCTAAGTGATGAGAAAGATGGATTAAGCTGGACTGAAACAACTAATGAAGAATATCTTAACAATGAACTAATTAAAGAAGGTTGTAAAGACTGAAATGATTTAACCTTAGCTTCTCTAATGTCATATATAATCTGATCTGTTTACTCTTTTAAATGTAGTATTTTGCACAGTAGATCACTTCTTAGTGCAGCAAAAAACTTTTGTCTTTTGGACAGTTACATTAGATTCTAATGTAATTGATAATCTATAATCTAATATCAATGATCTGTCTTATCTTTTGTCTTACTGTCTTATTTTTTTATGAATTTTTTAGCATGAATGTTCCTTCTTTGATGTTTATAATAGCAGTCTAAAATTCTTAGATCACTCCACAGAATGGACTTCATTTTCTAGAATGAAGTCTGTTAAAAATTCTACAGTCCATGCCACAGAATGAACTTCATTCCTGGAATGAAGTCTTGAAAAAATTATACAGTCCATTCCAAGAATGAAGTCTAGAAAAATGAACTGATATACATAATAGCAGTCCATTATGAACAATGAAACACATATATCCAAAAAAGAAAGGCAAATAACATTTCAAAAATAGCAGTTCTACAAAAAAAAAAAAGACTTCATTTCAGAAAATGAAGTTAACAAAATAAGTGCATATCTCAGAACTGAACAAAACTAAAAAACACAAATTCATATGAAAAACTAACACCAGAAAAACTAATAAAAAAGTTCAGGCATATTACTCCAGCATTAATACATGACAGGTAGCTTTGTTGTGGTTCCTAATCTTCTTACAATTAGAGCACTTCACAGGCCTTATCTCCTTCTCATAAGCACTGCGAATACGCTTCTTTGGTGGTCTCCCTGGAGGTGGCCTTGTAATACCAGGAAGGACTCTCTCTTCAGGTTCATACGCTTCTGGCCTGTCGTAGTTGGGAATGGGTCGAATTGCAGGAGCATAACAGTTGCGAAAGTGGTTTGAACCAAAGTAAGGCTGAATAAATCTCAACATCTCAATACCACTCATAGTAATAGCAGCGCAGGCGTGTGTACATGGGAAACCAAACACTTTCCATCCCTGGCAAGTGCATGTCATCTGCATCAGATCAACAACATGAGAGCTGGGAGAGTGAACCTCATATATACCATTACATGACTCGGTTACATTCCATGGATGACCTATATCAACATGCGACTTGAGTAATGCTTTTTAGATGGATTCAAACTATCACCATAGTTTCTACCGAGCTCACGCCTTTCTGCACTCATCCTCATAATGTTTATCCTCAAATTATCAACAAGAGCATCTGGAGGCAAATCCCTTTCACGATGAATCCAGTTGTTGAAAGACTCTGCGATGCTTGATGAGTGTGTCCCATACCTACATCCTACAAAGAAAGCATTTGCCCAGTGCTTGGGATCGATATTTCTGATGTACTTGGCAACCCAATCACATCCTATGATGCACATATCATTCAACGCAGACTCATATTTGGCAACACTGTAGCAGTATGCAGCTTTATGGAACAGATCCTGAACTTGTTTATACTTCTCATGTCCTTTCTTGATGGGAAGATTATTCTTCAAATGATAAAAACAGTAACTATGAAAAGAGTTGGGAAAATACTTGGGAATACTTTGCTTCAGCCCTTCGTGACGATCAGTGATAAAGGTGATAGGACGAGAGTCGACACAATGCTGCAAGTTTTCCATGAACCACTCCCAACCTTCAATGTCTTCGGAGGGAACTAAAGCAAACGCAAAAGGAAAGAAACCTGCAGAATGGAAAAGAACACAAAAAGAACTGAAAGTGTCATTTCGTTAAGAAATCAATGCTTTTCTTGGCAACATAACAAAGTAACACATAAACAAGCAGCAGCAAATACTTATTAAAAATGAAGACCTTAACAAAAGTAAAACATAAAACAAAGCAGCAGGAGTTCATCCTTATATGAAACAAAGCAGCAGGAGTTCGACGAATATTAATATGAAAAATTCTACAGACTTCATTCCAAAAATGAAGTCCATTCTATGGCATGAAGTAAATTCTATACTAGTTGGACAAAAGACCAAGTGGTATATTTTTCTAAACTTCATTCCAGGAATTTTTCTAGAATTTTTTCTAGACTTCAATCCAGGAATGAAGTCCATTCTAAGGCCTGAAGGATGGAGCAATGTGTATAAACTTTTCTAGACTTCATTCCAGTAACTGATAGGAAATACTTCTTCTTTAACATAAAAGGAGTTCATCCTAACAAATGAAAGCCTAACTTCATTCATTCACATTGCTCTTAAAAATCAAACAACAAACTAATATGAGTTATAAAAAAGAAATTAAATTTACCTTGGTTTCCATTCACACCAGTCGCAGCCATCAATGTTCCCTTGAATTTCCCAGTGATAAATGTTGCATCACAGTAAAGCATAGGACGAATGAACCGATATCCTTCCATACAGGCACCAAAACATATGAAAAGCCTCTGAAACCGTTTAGTCTCTTTATCATATTCAAACTTAATATAGCTGCCAGGATGAGTAGCCTTTATAGCTTCAACATACCAAACAAGATATGTATAACTTTTCACATCATCTCCGTATATCTCCGCCTTAGATGCTTCCTTCCCTTTATAAGCATGATGGTATTTGATGTTAATACCATAACAACTCTTCACTTGAGCAACCATATCATTAGGCTTTATCGACGGATTTAACTGTATTTGATCCTTGAACAAATGTTTTAACAATTTCTTCTTCATAGGGGGCTCCTTCAGATTATAAGCACCACCACAATTATGCTCCCCGTTGAATTGCTTGATAGCAAAGACACTTTTAGCGCTATCAATTGGGATACAATGCAGATACCAAGGACATTTTTCATCCCTACCACACTTGCCTGTGAACCTAAGTTTGTCATTCTTAACCTTTGCAACGGAATAACTAGACTTGCTGCAATATTTGGTGACAGCTAAGCGAACCTCATTAATATCACCATGAAAAACTTGACCAACACCTTTAAAAATATCCTCCCAACCGTCAGATAAAAGAGGTTTTAATTGCTCATGACCTTCTGTTAGGTATTTAATCTTTGAAGTCTCTGTGAACCCACTACATGATTCATCGTCACTGAGAGACTGCGAGGAAATAACAGATGAAGAGCTAGAAGCACCACCATTAGAAACCTCCTCAACGAACAAATCAAAACTTGGAAATTCCTTTGAACAAGTAACATCAATTAGACCATGAAGAGAATAATCACAGTTGATGACAGCTTTATCAGACCCTTGGCCATGCCTAAATCTAATGCTATAAGGAGTCAAGTTTCTCCAATAATCACAAACGTATATTTTGAGGTCACGCATCATAGTTTCTATAGAAACTTCCAATGGAATACCATCACCTTTGCAATACACAATTGCATAACACTTAGAAAGGACCATACTGAACCTGAAAAATGAACACACACACACAAAATAGTTCATCATTAAAATGAAGGTAAAATTTCATTCAATAACATTCTTACAGATAAACAAAAGCATCAATACTACTACTTAACAAAATAAAGAGTTCATTCCAAGAATGAAGCCTTGAAAACAGATTGACTTCAATCATTAACATCCTAAACACATAAACAAAAGCAGCAACAATACTTATTCAAAGGAAGAAGTTCATTCTCGGAATGAAGCTGTAACAGAATAGCACTAATAGCTTCTTCCTTGACAAACTAGCTTCATTCAACAACATTCTAACAGATCAATAAAGAGTTCATTCCAAAAATGAAGCCTTAAAAAAACAGAATGACTTCATTCATTAACATCCTAAACAGATAAACAAAAGCAGCAACAGTAAGAAGTTCATTCTCGGAATGAAGCCGTAACATAATAGCACTAATAGCTTATTCCTTGACAAACTAGCTTCATTCAACAACATTCTAACAGATCAATTAAGAGTTCATTCCAAAAATGAAGCCTTAAAAACAGAATGACTTCATTTCATTAACATCCTAAACAGATAAACAGAGCAACAACAGTACTACTTCCATGACAAAAGAAGACTTCATTCTTGGAATGAAGCCTTAACAGAACGACTTCATCTTAAAATTCAAGAAAGAAACAAATCAAAGAAAAACTTAGCTGATCTATAAAGGAAAAGATTAGCCTGAAAACTCACCAGCAGCAACAAGAATTCAAATCAAATCTCCAAGAAAACACCGATTTCCGGATCTGTAATTCCAAAAAATCAACTCCAACAGAATCAATCTTCAAAAAACCTGAAATCAATCTTCAAAAAACTCAAATCAAATCTCCAAAAAAGCCTCAAATCAATCTCAAACTCTGTAATTCTATCAAATCAAACTCTGTAAAGCCTCAAATCAAACTTTGTGATTCCAAAATCAAACTCTGTAATTCCAAATCAAACTCTGTAAATCGAATCGATCCTGGTATCAAAAACGAAATCGATGAAAGATTTCGTAAACCCTAGACGAAAAAATTCTGCAGCGAAATTTCTGTAATTTTCGTAACCAGAGAGAGATCGAAGTAGGAGAGAGAAAAATAATCTGTTTCTGAAACTGATTCTCCCTGTTTTTGTTTATAAATATTGGTAAAAGGACAAAAAAACAAAATTTAGGACCAAATAATAAAAATTTGCACGTGCAAGGGTGTTTTGGTAACTAAAAAAGAATATTCCGTGTGGGTGGACAAAACCCTAGGACCAAACTATATTTTTCAAGACCAAAATATAATTTATATTTATAAAATGGACCAAACAATCAATTGACTAGGTCAATTGGACTAGACTCATCATAATATATTATTTATATGACTAAATGGTATTTCTTACTTTAATATTTCCATCGAATGCAAAATTAGCAAAAATACCCTTATTATCACCCAAAATAGCTCTTTGATACAGAATATTTCCGTATTTTCACAAATAAAAAAAGCATTTTCTTTGCCTTTTTCAAAAGCACTATTGCTTCCACACCGTGCTTTAGGTTTCTAGCTTTCCCTCTCCCCGTTCTCAATTTTCACTCTACTTTCTGTCTAAAGTACAGTCAAATTTCATAACTTCATTCTCTTTTGCTGATGGTGAAACTCTTCAGTAGAGGAGGAAACTCTAACTCTAATAGCAATAACCATGGAAGAGACATAGAAATTTCTTCATCACCTCATCATCATCAATTACACAACCAAAATTCATCCTCCCCTGCTGTTGTCTCTGGTATGGGTGCTGCAAGACCGGTTCGTCTTGTGTATTGTGATGAAAATGGGAAGTTTCAAATCGACCAACAAGCTCTTACTACTCTTCAACTCGTTAAAGGGCCTATTGGTGTTGTCTCTGTTTGTGGTCGTGCTCGTCAAGGAAAAAGCTTCATTTTGAATCAGGTTTTTCCTTTAATCATCACCTCCTCAAACTTTAAATAATGAAGCCTTTTTTCATTTCATTTCTAGGGTTTCTATATTGTTGTTTCTTTCCCCCACAATTTTAGTTAAAAGTACTAATGTTTATGGGTCTTCAATCTTCAAAGCGAAATGGGCGGAATTTTTAATGTCGATCACACTGCCTAAATTTTTGAATCAAGAACTGAGTCCCAGAGATTTTGGTTCCTGCTAAATCTTGTAATTAGAATAGCTAGATGAATGAATGCTTCAAAAAAAAAAGCTAGATGAATGAGATGGGTAAGGTTAGAATAGAAATGGGTTTCAGATGGTTATCGTGATAATGCATTCTTGTATTTAACCTTTGCGATTCCCTGACCTGCCTATTTGAATGAAAATGGTTCTCTCTGTGTAGTTTTGTGAGTTGGTTGCATTTGTAGTAGTCTGTATTCAAGGTTTCCACTCACAATTGCCCCTATGACTGCGATACCATGCTAAATAATGTTAAAAAAAATTACGGAAATTTATTTTTTTATATTGAATTTTCATTTCTCTATCTTTATCATTGAGCTTGCTTTCCGTAATCTACTGTAGCTTCTTGGGAGGAGTAGTGGATTCCAAGTTGCATCTACCCACCGACCCTGCACTAAAGGGCTTTGGATGTGGAGTGCACCAATAAAGAGGACTGCCCTTGATGGAACTGAATACAGTCTTATACTGTTGGATAGCGAAGGAATTGACGCATATGATCAAACGGTTACAATCTTTTCTCATAGAACTAAATTCTGTTAAGTTTTGGTACTTCCTAAATGTTGTTATTTAGCATGTCCAGAATGATTTTAGCCTTTTTTCCCGTAAAAAATTATTGGTACTGCACTAGTACATTAGAAAGTTTCTTTTAAGATCTATCTGTCAAGTTAATTTTCCGAAAAACGTTACTGTATTTATCTTATACAAGCTAATGAAGCGCAGTAATTACAGGCTTACATCAAGTAAGATAAACATGAAAGATAGCATAGTTCATGCACTTGTTTGAAGTACTGATTTTTTGTATATTTGTAAATAAGTTTCTGTTTCAAATTACCCTCATTTTGCACCAATTTGCAGTTCATTTGAATGTGAGATTTTCTGGCTCTAGTTTGGTTATGTAATTTTTCTTACTTCGGTTCTTAAAACTTACTTTGTAGGGTGCAGATAATATTCTTTCATTTGCATGCACTTCTTATTAACGGTTTCTGATTAGTTTCCTGTATCTCTTTCGTGGCAGGGAACATATAGTACACAAATATTCTCCTTGTCTGTCCTCTTATCTAGCATGTTTATCTACAACCAGGTCTGAAACTCATACTGGGTTATTGTTTGGAACTTCTTTTACTTTTAGACATATTTTTTCTGTCAACTTGTCAGCTGCATTCTTGTTACACAATGAACTTGTACACAAACTGTAAGGTTACTTGTTTCTGTTGTATGTAGAACCCCTGCTTCATATGTCTTTTTCTGTCTACTTTTACCAGATGGGTGGTATAGACGAGGCTGCACTAGATCATCTATCTCTTGTCACTGAAATGACTAAGCATATCCGCATTAGGGCCTCTGGAGGAATGAGTACAGCATCCGAGCTTGGGCAGTTCTCTCCAACATTCGTTTGGCTTTTGAGGGTGAGCTTGTTTCAAATTTTTCTAACTTGTTTTGTTGGGTGACTTTGAGATAGGGAGGAAAAATGTTATCACTTTGGCAACTCATTACTTACTGATAGATCCTTTACAGGACTTCTATTTAGAATTGGAAGAAGATAATCGAAAGATAACACCTCGTGATTACCTAGAGCTTGCTTTAAGTCCGGTGCAAGGTGGTGGAGAAGGTATATCAGCCAAAAATGAGGTATTGTAAGAGAATGCACCTAAATAGTTTTTACAAATTGATCTTTAAATAGTGATATAGGTGTACTTACTCTGGTGGGTGTCCGTGTGCCTGCACATTCCTCTTCTACTTATTGCTGTTCGCTAACTAATAATATATGTAATTACGTAAAATGTATGATATTCGTGGATCATATCTTGGTTAGCTTTAGGTCTGTCTATGGTCTTTTATGCTTGGTGTCGAAATTTTGAATTTCAAATGTTAGATTCATTAGTTTGACCTATTGATGTGCTTAACTATTTTGATATTGAAATATTCATTAGATTCGGGAGTCCATCCGGGCACTTTTTCCAGATCGTGAGTGCTTCACCCTCGTGCGACCTTTGAACGATGAAATGGAGCTCCAGCGACTTGATCAGATATCTGTGAGAACCTTAGTATTTTATATAGCTTGTTGCCAGTTAAATGTTGTGGAATCATAAGCTCATTTGGTCTATACGGATTACTATGCAGATGGATAAATTACGACCAGAATTTATATCTGGTTTGGAATCATTTACAAATTTTATTTTTGAGAGAACAAGGCCAAAGCAAATAGGATCTGCCACAATGACAGGCCCCATTCTTGCTGGTATCACACAATCATTTCTGCAAGCCCTTAATAATGGTGCTGTGCCTACAATAGCATCTTCATGGCAGGTTAGTTAGCGCACTAGATTACATAAATGATTAACTTTTGAGCTAGTTTTGGCTCTGTAGCTTGATATTCTTGGGCTCATTGATGCTAGTGACACCTTGTATAAGTAAGGTGTAGCCTTGAATATCGAGTTTTTCTTCTGTACTCGTATTGGTAATAATTTTATTCTAAGGTATTTTGCATTAGATGGAACACATGTTTAGCTAAGCATAGTTTAGAAAGATTACGATTTGTGAATTTGTATATCAGACATGTTCACCTTGATTGAAAGTGAAACTAAGGAAAAAGTTTAGGGTTTTTGTTATTTGGACTTTCAGTACTCATTTTAGTTGTTAATTTGGTGTGTCAACGGCACCTTGTTATACAATTTGTTGCTGAATTGACAAGTATTGACACTTGTGCTTCTGTTGGATGCATGTAGGCATTACAACAGCTTTGTTATCCGGTAAACATTTAAATTCAATAAGGTCTTCCTAAAAAATTGGAACCACAAAGTGAACAAGAAAGATGCCTGCCTTGATATTAAATATGAATCTCAACCATTTGAAAAGAATGTACATATACATTAGGCTAACCCCCAACTCTTGTGTCTCAGTATATTGTATTTTTAAGTCGCCGTGTCAGACACCTCATACCGGTCTGAAACACCAGTAGTCATACCCGTGTTATTGTTACAAAGGACCTGCACCCATCCTCCCTTCTTCAAGGTTGAGTCTTTTATTATTAGTATCATTCTGTTCAGTTGAGTGGTTGATTAACTATTATGCTGCAGAATGTTGAAGAAGCAGAATGTCGGAGGGCATATGATTCAGCTGCTGAAGTCTATATGTCTTCCTTTGACCGATCAAGGCCTGCCGAGGAGGTGAGTGAGTATGTTACCATAGTACTGTTTGCAAGTAATAGTTACCCTCTCATGGTCTTAATTAGCATCATGTTCTAGGTTTCCTTGGGAGAAGCACATGAAGAAGCAGTTCAGAAATCACTAGTTTCTTTTAATGTAATCGCCGTGGGGTCTGGCCTTACAAGACAGAAGTATGAAAATCTTCTTCGGACTTTCTTCAGAAAGGCATTTGAGGTGATGCATTTAATCCTTATTAGCAGTTCGGAAGGAATAAGGCATATTTGACCGTTGTGTAAGACAGGGCTTGCATTTTTTGAGTAATTGTTTCTTTGACTTAATGTCAGTTGGCTGAGTAATTCGAGGCAGATCAGACTTTGTTCCCTGAAGAAGTACACCTATGTGCTTTTTGTTTTGTTCTGCAGGATCATAGAAGGAATGTTTTCTTGGAGGCAGACTTGAGATGCTCAAGGTTCATACAAGGCATGGAAAAGAGATTGAGAGCTACTTGTCACGATTCCGATGTTAAAATAGATCATGTCGTAAAGGTAAACAGTACTGTAGCTTCCTATTTATTTGCCGTTCTTTGTTTTTCCATGTATT
Organism: Papaver bracteatum; assembly: GCA_023529315.1. Lineage (NCBI taxonomy): Eukaryota > Viridiplantae > Streptophyta > Magnoliopsida > Ranunculales > Papaveraceae > Papaver > Papaver bracteatum. Next base: position 29,211 of record JAJJWX010004375.1, read on the forward strand.
ATATGTATCTTTCTTTCAGTAGATAAGCTCAGGAAACTTCTAATATCCATTTGAGAAGAAATTTCAGCAAGTTATGAAAATAAATATTCCTCGCTCCTACCACTTTAATATCAGGATCTTTGTTCACATAACATCTCTGACATTCCATGCAGGTTCTTGATGGTATGTTATCTGAGTATGAAACATCAGCTCATGGTCCAGCAAAGTGGCAGAAGCTTGCCACCTTCTTACAGCAGAGGTTTGTAATATTCTATTTTCTCATTTACAGATTTATTATGTTGTTGTGTTTATCTTATACCATATAAGAATTCCCAGCTTGGAGGGTTTAATATCTGACCTGGCTAAGAAGCAACTAGATCAAGCTAGATCAGACAAGGCTGCACTCTCTTTAAGGTGCCGCTCTATTGAAGACAAAATGGGGTTGCTTAACAAGCAAATTGAAGCAAGCGAGAAGAACAAATCCGAGTATCTGCAGCGTTTTGAGGATGCAATCAATGATAAGAAGAAGCTTACAGAAGATTATACAAGAAGCATAACTAATTTGCAGAGTCAGTGCAGCACATTAGAGGAAAGATCTTCGAGCTTGCTGAAAGCTGTGGAATCTGCGAAGAGGGATTCCTTCGAATGGAAACGAAAGTACGAACAAGTAACTTCGAAGAAGAAAGCAGAAGTAAACCAGTTCAATGCTGAGATTTCAGCCCTTTTTTCCAGAATTAGTTCTGCTGAAGCTAGGCTAGCTGCTGCTCGCGAGCAAATTCATTCTGCTGAGGAGGAAGCTATGGAGTGGAAAAGGAAGTTTGATTTCACTAGTCAGGAAACCAAAGCAGCTTTGGACAAGGCAGCAACCGTACAGGAACGTGTAAACACCCATGTAAGACTAAAAGAAGATGTTGTTAGAGCAAAATTCACTGCCAGTTTGTTAGCAAAGGTGACTCTCTCTCTCTGTTTATGTATATACATCTATTTTTTTACATTCCTATGAAAGGCCTTGGATGTGCTATTTAGTTATTTCTCTCATTACCGAATCTCAGGATGAGGAAATCATGCATAAGGCAGCAGAACTTGAGTATGCAGAAAAGCGTTTGACAACTGCAAGTTTAGAGTTGCAGGTGAGTTTCTTCAAACCTGAAAATGCTGCTGTTGTGTACAAAATTTTGTATGTTTCTTTTGTATAAGAACTTTGTTTTTGTATATTTTTGGTTAAAAAAACTTGTATGCATGGCGCTTGATTTACCGTAAGTATGGATACTGTACATAGGCATTTAGTATTCAGTCAGACCTTCTCAAAAACGTTATGTCAAAAATATGATAAGTATGGCCCATGGTGGGTGCTGATGTGGAGGGTAATATCCTCTCACTTAAATAGTCTTCACAAAAAGTAATCTTTTCAAACAAAGCCTTCATACGAATTTTCTAATTTTTCAGACTAATCTGTTCCAAGTTAAGATTTGATTAACCGTCCCAAGTATCTGCTATTCCTAGTTGGAGTTTTCTCCCCGTTGAGCATTCTTTTTCATCTATCTGCAGGCTGCAGAGTCAAAACTGAAGAGCTATGAAATGGAGCTTTCCCCTCAAAAGCTAGAAATCAAAGAGTTGAGAGAGAAATTAGAATCTGCCAAGGTTGCTGCTCAATCATTTGAAAGAAATGCCAGAGTGTTGGAACAAGAAAAGATATACCTGGAGCAAAAATACCTACCTGAGCTCAAAAGGTTTGAGGAAGCACAAGAAAGGTGCAGAGTAGCTGAAAAGGATGCCAAAAGAGCTACCGAGCTAGCTGATACAGAATGCAAAACTGCAGTAATCGCACTAAGGGAGAAAAATGAGGTTCAGCGATTGGCAATGGAAAGGGTAGCCCATATTGAGAGGCAAGAAAGGCGACTTGAAGGTTTAAAGAGACAGAAAGCTGACCTTTTGAGGGAAATACAAAATATCCGTGAATCAGAAATGGACGCTGTTGCGAAAGTCGGTCAACTGGAAGCTAGGGTCGAAGAGAGAGAACAAGAGATCGATTCGTTATTAAAATCTAATAATGAACAAAGGGTGAACACCGTGCAAGTCCTTGAGAATCTTCTCAAGGCCGAGAGAGCATCCCGAGCAGAGGCCAATCGAAGGGCTGAAACCCTATCATTGCAACTTCAATCTACTCAAAGCAAGCTGGATTTACTCCAGCAGGATTTCACTTCTGCTCGGCTGATTGAAACTGCACTGGACAGTAAATTGAGGACTGCTTCCCGGCAAAAACGTTCAAGGCCCGACGATTATGAATGGGAATCTGTTCAGGATATGGATATTGATGAGAATATAGTTAGAGAGCGAAAGCGATCAAAGAGCACAGCCACAAGTAGCCCTTTCAAAACCATACAGGTGATGGAAGGTGGTGTTTCAGATATCAATACTGTTGAAGAGGCTAACCAAGGTCAGGGACTGCTAGACTATACAAAGTTTACCGTGGTGAAACTCAGACAAGAGATAACAAGACATGGTTTTGGTGCTGATTTGCTTCAGTTGAAGAGTGCCACTAAGAAAGATGTTGTTAATCTATACGAGAAACGTGTCCTTGGAATGTAGTCCCCTATCTCATTCACTCTCCGTCCAGCTTTGTTTCTGTGTATACAGAATTCGTCCTTTGGCCGTTGAATGTATGTATCTTTACCATCAACAAACTTATAAAGTGAGGAGTTTGATTTTGATTCAGAGTATTATATAAGTGTTGTTGATTGATCTAGGTTTTTTCTGTATAGGTTGTTATGCAGACAAGGAGTGTATGTGTTTGAAAAATATCAAAAATGTAGAAATTTGGTCTTTCACTGATCTGACTCTGCGATGAGTTTCTTACTACAGTACTTTCTTTCTTACCGTGGGTGAGGCCGCCACAAATTGCAGTCGTTGAAAATATATAGAGAAGAATACATTAAAATTAGATCTTTATTTTGAAGGTAATTAAAGGAAACTATATGTTTCATAGCAAATTCCAGCAGAATACATGTTACATAATGAATCATTTTTTGTACAGTTATGCATACAAACCAATTACACGATCCTCCAGCAATATACTAAAATGTCATCAATTTTGTAAGAGTTGATGTTCACTAAACCTAAGCCATAACCAGGAGCAGCCTCTGACTGAGCACATCCTTAATTTTGCCTAGAGCCAAATCTCACTTGTATTTAAACACTTATTCTCATGCTTTCTTCTCTATATCCACCAACGCATGACTTCTCTTAACTTATTTCCATCGAGTGTTACTCACAACAACAGTCATCTCCTTTGTAATTGCGTGCAAATAACACTCCATCAAAGAATGCTTTACAGCATTGGGTTAAAACTGAACCACGAGATTTAGGTAAGAAAGGAAGACCCACCAGCTTGATGAAGAACAAAATTAGGAATCATCTGATGATGAAATGGGCCTCCTCGATTTTCAGTGCCAGCTTCACCGTAGGAAATCATACGAGTGCTAGGGTTATAGTATTCGACATTAAGGTTGTTATTAAATTCCTTGTATAAAACAGTAGTTGAGTTATCATACCCATGATTTTGAACCCTGGATTTAGCGGGATGTGATAATAATGAATCCTTGACAGCTGATGATGAATTACATTGCCTGGGTTGTGTTTGGAAGAAAACTTTTGAAACAACTAATTCTCCATCTTTTTCTTCTTCATTATTACCTAGATGGTATTGATGCATCACCCAGTTAGTTTTCTCAGGCTTTCTCTTCTTACCATAGTTAGTATAGAGAACAAGTATTTTCTTGTAACCTTTTAGCTTCCCACCAACAAAAACTGGCCTAGTTTTTCCAGTTTTATGCCAACGTGTTTCTCCACCATCTTCATCTTCTGTATGAACCTTCCTTCTCTTCCTAGTTCCTGTTGTATACGCCTTTGAAGGTCGATGAAAGAAGTGCCGGATCAAACCATCTTTGTTTACTCCTGAGGGAGGTAAAGTGGAAAAAAAAAACTGTTATATAGTATGCACATTCTCATGCATGCAATTTTCGTTGCTTAAGCTGTGATTAGTTTGTTAATTTCTTGCTAGCTTAGCTTGTTTCATTAGTTTCAGTGCATTGAGTTTTTGGGATGAATAATATATTTAAACATCCCATCTCATCTAGTCTTACCTGGTAGCTTCTCAGGGTGAGTATAACAAATTCCATTCTCTCCTTCAAGTGTAGGGATGAATTCATCAATGAGTGGGTGATGAATTTGATGAGCTTGAACATCAGACCTCACTTTTCCTTCTAAATGCTCTAGAAGTTCAGTATCTGTTGGATCAAACTTAACTCCAGCTGGTAGTCCTGGTAAGTCATTAATTCCAGCCTACATACAGATATGAAATGATTAATATTTCAAAACGATAGTTGTAACCCCGTACCTAATTGGAAAATAAAACGTTAACCTATCAAACAGTTATGTTTTAATTTGCTTATATCTATATGCAATATATAAGATTAAATACCTTTTCTTGGCTCTGAATTTGATAACCACAAGAAGGGCAAGTTTTACAAATATTGGTTTGATTTATTTCTTTGGAATTCTCGGCAACTTCTGCAATGGGATTATTCGAAGGTGGAGATGTTTGATCATCCCCTACTCGTTCATCGTCATCATCCTCGCAGCTGTTGCACCATGTCATCTTTCTTTGTTATTAGAAATTATTCCCATCACCCACAGCAAACCCAGCAAACCCTTCCCTTGCTTACAAACAGTAGTATAGTTCTTCAAAATAAGCTAAATATTCTTAATTAGAAGAAGGGACAGAAAGAAGATCTAGTAAGCCCCAGAATACAAAAAATAAAAGAAAAAAAAGTTTCAGTTCTTCTTTAAAGCATATGTTTTCACTCGACAAAGATTTTCTTAAGGTCTGGAAAGGAATTGAATTCTTCTACACTTTATTTTTTTCTCCTTTTTCTCTATATGATTGAGTACTTCATGATATACTACTACCCAAACACATATCAAACCTAAAAAAACAATATTAGGAGAGAAAAAGAGAGAGATTTTGAGGATCTATATATCTATTTTTTTCTCGCTACCAACCTTTGAAAATAGGATAAAGATTTTCTTTTCAAGAACTTAATAGTAGTATAATTAAAGTAATCTAACTTGAATATTAAGTTTACGTTTAATTAATTTTGTGTACTGCTATAGTAGTTTTATAATACGACTGAATTTTGGTTTGAGAGAGGGTGGTGGTGATTACTGTAATGTGCGTCGTTTGCGTATAAATAAGGCTTGAACAAAATGGCAATTGTGAAAGAGAATGAACTTGTTAATAGTTTTTTGAGAGGCAATAATAGATGTGCAAAGTTAAAAAATGAAAATATTCAGCTTCTCTATACCCGTAAAATCTCTCATTTCTTATCTTCTACTGCATGTAAATTTTTCTCTACATATAAGGCTCAACTATATACATCAAAACTTATTTAATAAAATAAATTCAAAGACGAAAATAAAAAGGGTTGAGTGATGATGAGGAAACCTCGATTCTTAAAGGGATCGACGTTTCACCTCACTAGTGATCACCACATTTCAGCTTTAGCTTAGAGAAAGACTTGTAGTTTTAGAGAGAGAAAAAATGTGTGAGTGAGAGCGTAAGGTCTTGTGTCACCTTAGAGTATATCCAAAGACAGAATACATATGCCCATTTTTCTCACCGGTAGGAAGAATCAAAGAACATGAATTCTACTCAACCCCTACATAAAAATTTCCCATTGCTTCACGAAAGCTTTTCATACTAACTAGCAAGTACTACCATAGCTACGCCAATAAAATATACAATCTCGCAGTTTGGTAACGAATAGTAATTAATAAATTTAAACGAAGAAATCCCAAACCCTCACTCTGATGTAAAATGATTTCGTAACCATTAATGTGGATTTTGATTTATTTGTTTTTCTTCCCTTGGGTGCTGCTATAACAACAGGAGAAAATTCTGAGAAGAATCTCGTGATCATTTGAGCATTTGGTATTAAATTGACACGAAAGTCATATTGGATTCCAGTTCCTAAGGCTGACTCTTATGGCTTAATCTTGTAGGATGATTGTGATCCAAAACTGTGGCGATAACCATGGTTCCCTCCCACACACC
>JAJJWX010004376.1:0-89525 GCA_023529315.1 Papaver bracteatum
TACTATAACATTATTTAGCTTTTAAAGGTGTGTGGTTGAGACATTGAATATATAAAACTATTTATTCAAGTGGCGTGGCCACTATAGATGGCTACCAGGAAATGATGAACCATTCGATCGATGGATATTTATTTAACGTTTTAGAGCGCGCATTACATGCAAGAAGCAAGATATGGATCATTTGGTAGGTGTGTTTCCTAACTGTTAGATATAGACATGCAATTATGATTGAATCTATTCTTGCATTCCATTTTAAGCAATATAGTTATTTCTAATTAAGGAACCAATTCATATACGCATTCATGAAAGATTTATCAAATCCTCCCGACTCGGATGATACTCAAATCCATCCCCTTCTCGAAAAACACATTGGAACCCTAGACGAGACGATTGAACGATTTATAGGAAGATTTGGTTGGGCTCAGTTACTACAAGCCATGGTTGTATCTTTTGCATGGGTTTTCGATGCACAACAAACTTTTATCAGTGTCTTCGCAGATGCAGAACCAACATGGCACTGTATAGATCCTAATAACAAATACTCATACTGCAACTCGACCATCATCACCAACTCGTGCAAATTTCCTAGAGATGCATGGACATGGAATGAACCTATGCAGACATCTACAGTTTCAGAATGGGACCTATCCTGTTCAGGTCCTGTTGCTGCTGGTTTACCAACTGCATCTTTCTTTTGTGGTTGTCTACTTGGTGGATTCGTTCTTGCTACGCTAGCCGACTCGTCACTCGGTAGGAAAAACTCATTAGTGATTTCATGTCTTATAATGTCTTTATCAGCTTTCTTAACTACATTTTCTCCTAATATTTGGATCTACTCAATTTTAAGATTCATAACCGGGTTCGGTCGATCCACAATTGGTACTTGCGCACTTGTTTTATCGTCTGAAATTGTTGGGAAAAGTCGCCGTGATAAGGTGGGTATTATTGGATTCATTTGTTTCACACTTGGATTCTTATCATTACCAGCCCTGGTTTATTTCACTAGAGGATCATCATGGAGAGTACTGTATCTCTTAACTTCCACTCCTGCAATAGTCTACTCCATAATTGTTCATTTCATGGTTCATGAATCACCAAGGTGGTTAATGGTGCAAGGAAGAAAAGAAGAAGCCATTAAGACTCTTAGGAGTATTGCTTCTCCCGATTCTTATGGGACTAATAATAACATAACTTTATGCGGTATATCTATTGAACTGGAACAGCAGTGCAATGCGGATTTGTACTCCGCCATCAAGATTTTATGGGATAAAAAATGGGCTTTCCGAAGATTATCAGCACTTATGGTAGTTTCTTTTGGAGTGGGAATGATGTATTATGGGATCCCGTTAGGTGCTGGAAATCTGGCTTCCAGTCTTTACTCAAGTATTACATTAAATGCATTATCAGAGCTACCATCATTGATGATCACCTATTTTCTAATAGGAAGATTGAAAAGGAGAAGTTCCATGTTTTTTTTCACAATGTTGAGTGGTATTTGTAGCATTATGTGTGTGATAATCCACAAGGGACAGCAAGGATTGAGAATCGGCGTCGAGTTATTATCATTTTTCAGTGTGTGTACGGCGTTTGACGTACTATTGGTATATACGTTAGAATTGTTTCCAACTTGTGTGAGGAACTCAGCATTGTCAATGGTAAGACAAGCTCTTGTTTTGGGTGGTATTTTTAGTCCAATTCTGATTGCAGCTGAAAGAGGAATTGATGATAATGGATTCTTATCATATGGAGTATTTGGATTTGTGATTTATGTATGTGGGTTCTTTATTGTTTATTTGCCGGAGACAAGAGGTGAGATCATTTGTGACACTATGGATGAAGAAGAACAAAAAGAAGCTGCTAGCATCTAATAATAAAACCCTGCAGGTACCTCATCTGTAGAATTGACCCCCCTCTTTGTGTATGTTCATGTCTAAGATCAACCAATTTTAGCTTGACATGTTTTCCCATTCTTGTAATGTAATGGCTGTCTGTGGGTAAATTTCCTATTCAATATCCAATATCCAAAGACCCTATTCCAGTAGCAAGTACCGAGTTGGGTAGGAGATAAAGCTCCGAAAGTGTGACATAATTTTTACGTCAGCCTGCCAAAGCCTTGCACAACCCGTAGGCAAATTTCCTATTCGTCAGAATAAAATTCTTCATCACTATGTAATTAATGGTAAATTCTTAAGTTCAAAGAAACTCTTGGTCAAAACTTGTCAGAGTCAAATTCCTTACCACTTGTCATATATCGAAAATGATATATGGCCCCCAAGAAAATGCACCCACTGCACCCAGTATGAGCTGGCGTGATAAAAGTGAAAAAAACTCTTATAAACTAACTAATCCCAAGTCACCCGACAGCATTTAAGAGTGAAAATTCTTTTCGATTTTTACTTAATGTCTTTTAGCCGTGGATCTGAATCGACGGCTTATATTTGATATGTAGAATTTCTCAAATCTATGTCACTTACTACAAGTCCAAGATATCTTGATGAACTTACTACAAGTTATGCACGAGCTGAGAAGAGTTTCACTTACTCGGGGCAACTTTACTTTTCTAATGCTTTAGTTGTTCGGTTTTGCTTTCAAGCCAATTTCTTCCAAGTTATGGAACAACTGTACAAATGAGACAGAATGATATCTTAGATATCGTGTGCTATTTAAGCTCTTTATTATATCTATCTTAAGAATCCAATTGAGCAACGTAAGATTTCAAATGTAACCAGTTTACAAACACATAACACGGCCTACATAAACAGTCTATAAAACCAAGTCCATCTAATCTTTCTTTATAATAAGAGACCCCCAAATTGCCACATGTCATCACCATAGTAATTCTGGTTTGTAGTTAAGACACGTCATCAGATGTTGCCATGTCATCTTAGTCAATCATAATTGCTATAACCAACCGCAAGGTACTGAGTAATAAGGTGATGATTTTCCAAAACACTAAATCTCGTTCTTTGTTTCCTTTTTTGGCTTTGAGTCTCATCCATTGATAAGCATAACAAAATTTACAAATATTAATTAAACAATAATAAAATTGGAAAGATTTTAGTGAAGAAATCAATTTGTGTAGGAAGAAGAAATTGATTTGGTGTGGTTTGAGTAGAGAATTAGATTGGTATTTATAGGGGATTTTGAAAAAATGGCCGTTGGGATCCGACGGCGTACAAAATAGAGCCGTTATTAGTGATGGATGGTTAGGATCGGGTGTGAGAGAGGTGTAAACCAAGAAGGTCAAACAAATATTATTTGTCGAAACGGGAACTGAGTCCGCGTACAGAATGCTACGCGTACTCAGTCCGCATAAAGTGAAAAAGCATACGCGGACTGAGTCCCCGTGTAATTTCCCTTCCCTACAAGGCTGAACAGATCTGTTCACCCATGTAGGGATGGTGGTCTCTATCCCTACTCGTGTAGGGATATGGGAGACCATAGTGGTTGTATTTTTGGCATTTTAAGGGAAATGGAGGGATAGGGAAGGGAAATGATGCACCATAGTGCTAGCTCTTAGTCACATTTGAAAAGGTACATATGTGATAAGTCACGCTTGAAAAGGTACATCCGTGAAAAGTTTTTGTGATCAAGTCGCATCATTACTTGCACCTTTTCAAGTCATTGCCATATCAGCCTAGCTAACCAAATGTACACAAAAAGCTAATCAGTCACCTTCAAGAGTCACATGTTTACCGATACGTTCTCTTCCAAGAATCACCAGTAACTTAAGTGCATATTTATTTACACTAACCACCTTTTCTCTTAAAATTACATATTAATCGATTGCAATCGTAAACTATATATTCAGATTCAAGCTCCACAGAACATGCAAGTCAGGTTTCTTTGAAATCTAAGGATATAATGAAAAGAGGCTAACGTAAAAACTCATTCCTACATTTCAATCCATCTCAACTAATACTCATATAGATCTAATTTATGGTTACTTTTTTACCTACAGCCATAACTCTTGGTCAATAGCCACAACTCTTCAAGCACTACTCATATATATTAAGGGTATACCGTTAAAGGGGAGCATTAGCCCAGTTTTATATGAAGGTTGGACTTGGACAACTTTTTTCTTTTCTTAAAAAATTGAGATGCATGACATCAAATTTATGAACAGCAAGAAGATTCTATAATTCACCACATTGCCAGAGATATCAATGAGATACAGATTCAGAATTCATATAAAGTTTAAGAACAAAGTCCGTCTTTTGCAGCATTTCGTTTGGAAACGAAGAGACTAAAAAGAGTTCAGGACCGTAGGGAACAACAAAGTCAGATGAAACTTCATTATAAAGTTCTGAAAATTTGAGCACTTCTGCAGTCCTCCGAGAGTCTTAATCTATCCATGTTGCCTCTTAATACTACACAGGTAAGAATCCTATTCCCGATTCTCTTCTTCTTTCTTCCTATCTAGGGTTTAACCAAGGAGAAGTGCCAAAAGGTATGGAAGATCGTTATAAATCTGACGTAAGATGCAATTGCAAGTGAGTGTTTTTGGATTATTTTGTACTCGTATTTCATACCAAGTTGAATTCATTATACTTTTTAAGTGAATAATCGATGCACTAACAAATAATACGAATAGAAATAGAATGTTGGGATTCAGAATTGTCGTGGTAACATTAGGGAAGAAACATTTGAATTTTCGGTTTCTCTCCGTTTTGGATTTGATTATTGCAGAAGAAGATCTACATGCTGCACGGCTTATGTGCTTTGGTAGGCAACGAAATAGATCTTCAGGAGAAACATCAAGTACATATTCAGGAATGTCAAGCTCCTCTTAGAAATATTATTTTACTTTTAATTAAATGGCTTATGAGTTCTTTAAAAAAATTATTCCACCGGACCACCGATCGTGTATATATCAGATTTCACGCATATACACTAGCAGAAAAAAAAAGACACAAAGATGCCATATATTACAAAAAGAGTCACCTATTTAAATAGGCCAATACAACGCCAACACAAAGTACTTGCTTCTAAAACACCATTTAATTTTTTTGAAGATACGAAAGAGTACTGCGATGAAAGTCGCTTTGAGAAGGATCAGTGGGGTGAAGTTTAATAATTTCCAATATAACGAAGAAAAAGAGAATGTTTGACTGTGAAAGGGTTACTAGACATTGCTCTTTAGTAAGTTGAAGTATTTAACTTGCGATTCCTACTTTACAGTTACAGCGAAAACAAAATGGTCCTAGAAGAAGAACCTTGACAATAGTTTCAAAAATTCCAACACATACAAAAGCAATTAATTTACGTGTCGCCATATTTGGGTTAAACTCACATCTACACACCCTTATACACAAAGTATGTGGCACCTCATCGTGTAAAGGAAAAAGCAACATTTGAAAGGGGCATCTATGGATAAATAGAGATGAATATAGTATTAACATATGTTATATCAACGTAAATGTAAAATGACTCTAATCAGGATTAAGCCTTGCACAATACGATTACTCCGGTGCGTATGCACCGGGTTAGGGGCTTGTTAATTATAATAACAAACCAACTACTAACATTTTACAATTTCGCAGTTCCAACACCATATTTTTTGAATACAATCAACTTCTCCAGTAAAATGATGGCTCTCAACAAAACATTTAACATTTTATAATTTCTCACGCTACATTTGTCGAATACTATTAACTTCGCTAGCAAAAGAATGGCTATGACTCTGAATGACATTATATCTTCAAGGGTTTTAACTTAATCCTCCATCAAATATTCCCCGCAACGGTTAAACAACAACATGACCAGAAAAAATTCTTCTATCATCGTGTCCTCGAAGCTATAACATCTTCAGCAGCTTTTGGTTTCCTTGTGTAAGCCTTATATTTCAAGGTGCAGTGTCACTCGAGATTTGTCATCAGCTACAACCTATATTGTAAAAGGCTAGCGCCAAAGGAAACTAGGCGCAAGGCTGGAGCCTGGCAAAAAAAGGCGCTCAGGCGCCAAATTATACCTAATTATGGTTTTTTCTAAAAAAAAGGCCCTCGCCTGGGGCGCCTTAGGCTCCAAAGGCGCTAGGCGCTGGGCTTGGCGCCTCGCCTTGCCTAGCGCCTTTTACAACATAGGCCACAAGATCTTTCCTGCGAACTCAAAATGACAAGGGAAAGAGAAATTCAAAGCATTAAATGAGACCAAGAAGACAAAAAATATCAGTACAAAAGTAAATAAATTGTCTACTATTTGCTCACTGAATGCTGCTACCACAAAATAGGAAAATCCTATTCTCCGTCAAACAAGAAAATTGTTTGTACCGTGTATAAAATACACGGGAGGTCCGCAAATCAATACATGGAGGCATGCAGGGTAGATTAATTCCAGGAGGCATGCAAGGAAAATCAATAGGCATGCAGGGAGTTATATGCAGAATTAATGCATGCACTATTAATTCTGGGAGGTTTCATGAAGAATTAATTTCAGGAGGTTTCATGCACAATTAAATCTAGGAGGTTTCATGCAACATTAATTCCATGAGGAAATAAATACAAATTTATGTTTACCTCATAATGAGGGTAAGAGCAGTTCAGAATTGTATAAATATAGACAAATGTAATTCTGATAGGGAGAGGAAAAAAGGGAGAGGTAGCCAATACAAGAAAAGGGCATTGTAATATAAATATCAATAAAATATCACCCCCAAGGTGATTCTTCCGTGGATGTAGGCAAACTATGCCGAACCACATTATTCTCGTGTCTCTTTAATCGTTCTTCAATTCATCTCCTAACCCTAAAAACACACCAAATCACCTATTCATCGTGTTTCGTGCCCAAAAGTAATTTTTGGTACAAACATTGGTGCCGACTAAGGGGATTCAAGTGAAAGAATCGTGTTTTATCATTGAGAGAGGTGCGAAAGAAATTTGCACGAAATTCCATGCAAAAATCAGCGAAGAACATGAAAGCAAAAATTTATGTGTTCGAGAAACTTATATGTGCACTTGGAGCAGCAACATGATCGTGTTCGAGGTCTTTGGATAACAACATGATCGAGTTCGAGGTTCGTGGAGATAAGGATTGCTTAAACCCTTCAATATTTAGCCTTGCATCACTTCGCAAGCACCTAAAGCCTCACCTTGCACGTGAGCACATAAGTCTTGCTTTTATCGCAAGCATAAAATCTCGTCTTGCACGCGAGTATGAAACACTTGCACCTTGGAAAGCATAAAGTCTCGTCTCAACCACAAGCCCAATGCCTTATATTGGTCTAAAGACTCGAACTCAACACAAGTAACAGCCAGCCTGCCCGAGAAGCAAGCGCTAGCCTTGCTACGTTACGAGCAAAAAGCCTTTCCCAAGCCGCAAGCACACACTACATTCTACTCAAGAATCGACTAGATATCGAGCATCACAAGTCCACCACGTGGAAAAAAAGTCTCGCCTAGCACGTGAGCAAATTTTATTGCAGGTTATCACAATTGGGGGCGTCTTTGTAATGTCTCTACTCACGCGTAGGGGCGACTGGCGAGTTTCGTCATCGCAGATCGACGCGAAGGAAAAAAAAAATATTAACCCCCCAACAAGTTGGAGGTTAAGAGGGGGCGATGTTTGTACCGTGTATAAAATACACTGGAGAACCGCAAATCAATACAGGAAGGCATGCAGGGTAGATTAATGCCAGGAGGAATGCAAGGCAAATCAATAGGCATGCAGGGAGTTATATGCAGAATTAATTCATGCAGTATTAATTCTGGGAGGTTTCATGCAGAATTAATTTCAGGAGGTTTCATGCACAATTAAATCCAGGAGGTTTCATGCAACATTAATTCCATGAGGAAATAAATACAAATTTCTGTTTACCTCATAATGAGGGTAAGAGCCATAGTTCAGAATTGTATAAATATAGAGAAATGTAATTCTGATAGGGAGAGGAAAAAATGGAGAGGTAGACAATACAAGAAAAGGGAATTGTAACACAAATATCAATAAAATATCACACCTAAGGGGATTCGTCCGTGGATGTAGGCAAACTATGCCGAACCATGTTATTGTTTTGTCTATTTAATCGTTCTTCAATTCGTCTCCTAACCCTAAAAACACACCAAATCACCTATTCATCGTGTTTCGTGCCCAAAAGTAATTTTGCGTACAAACATTGGCGCCGACTAAGGGGATTCGAGTGTAAGAATCGTGTTTTTTTATTGGGAGAGGTGCGAAATAAATTTGCACGAAATTACATGCAAAAATCAGCGAAGAACATGAAAGCAAAAATTTATGTGTTCGAGAAATTTTTATGTGCACTTGGAGCAGCAACATGATCGTATTCGAGGTCCCTAGATAACAATATGATCGAGTTCGAGGTTCGTGGAGATGAGGATTTCTTAGACACTTCAATATTTATCGTTGTATCACTTCGCAAGCACCTAAAGCCTCACCTTGCACGTGAGCACATAAGTCTTGCTTTTATCGCAAGCATCAAATCTCGTCTTGCACGCGAGTATTAAAGACTTGCACCTTGGAAAGCATAAAGTCTTGTCTCAACCACGATCTCGATGCCCGATTTTGGTCTAAAGACTCGTACTCAACACAAGCAACAACCAGCCTGCCCGAGCAGTAAGCGCTAGCCCTGTTACATTGCGATCAAAAAGCCTTGCTCCAGCCACAAGCACACACTACATTCTACTTAAGAATCGACTAGCTATCGAGCATCACAAGTCTACCTCGTGGAAGAAAAGTCTCGCCAAGCACGTGAGCAAATTTTATTGCAGGTTATCACAATTGGGGGCGTCTTTGTAATGTCTCTACTCACTCTTGGGGGCGAGTGGCGAGTTACGTCATCGACGATCGACGTGAAGAAAAAACAAAATTCTTAACCCCTGTTTATAGGTGAAAATGGTTTCTGCTAATTTTGGTAATTGCTGGTGTGAAAGTGAGAAACAATTTAAATCCTAAACAATGTACTGCAAGGGAATACTTTTAGATTCGAGAGATCAATCTGTACAAGTCCGTCCTAAACCAAGAAATGGACATTCCAGACTTGCTTCGGTTACAAAGTGTAAGAGAAAGGTTGGTTTAGGGAGGGAAGCGATGAGAGTGTTGAGGCCAGAATAATTCTGGAAGAGCAGTTCTTGACTTGCATCAGAAGGTGAGAGATTTGAGAAAGCTAACAAGAGTTGCCTTTCTGAGTGTGGTATTTTCCCTAACCAAGAACTCGTGTCTCTGGTGGAAATAAGTGATCCTAATTATACAAGTCCAAAAAGAAACATACTCTGGCCTCTAAAAAAAAGAAAACGGATGAGTTAAATAGGAAGAGGTGGTAACGCCTGGTATTGATGGGATTTGATGGAATTGATGTCCCATAATGAAGGAACGTTTCACCGTTTCTTCTTGCATTTACTAATCTCCTTAATCTTATTACACTATCTTGAAATGGGCAGTTGTGTATGCCGCACTCTATAGACCACAAAACCAAAACCCTAATGAGCGTCCCCCATTTTGTGTTGATGTCTCGAATGTTTTTGGAAAACTTGGAGCATGTTGTTGTAACTTGGAAAGTCAAGATAGGGAGACTTGCTATCCTGGTAACCTTCGACGGTCGAGATTTTGCATCTTGAGAGGAGGGGAAACCGTTGATCGTTGCGCGCCTTTGTTTTTGGTATCCACATAGTGGTGGCGCGACTAGGTTGGCATGCCGTTGGCATGGCATGGTTTAGCGAGGCCAAACTTAGGTTTTCGGGCCAAAGGTTACCATGTGTCGTCTGGTAATGTTGGATGGCTAGGATTTTCTCATGGGATTGAAGGGCAACCGTTTGATTGTTGCACGCCTTCGTTTTGGTAGTCGCGTAGTGAGAGCCAACAGAGTGGCGCGGCTAAGGTGTGTTTAGGATTGGCGTGTGGGTCCAAGGGTTCTCCTTAGGCGTGGCTAGCATTGGCAAGGTGCGATTTTGGCTTGGCCTATGGGGCCAAGGGTTTGCCATGGGCGTATGGCGTGGCCAGGGCCAAGGAAAGGGCGCTTGGCTTGGCATGACGTGACTAGCATAACTAGGGCCAAGCCAAAGTGCGTTTTGCGTGGCACGGCTAGATTGGCTAGGTTTGGGTTGGCTTGGCATGTGTGGCCAAGGGTTTTCCATGGATGTATAGCATGGCTAAGGCCAAGGAAAGAGCACTTGGCTTGGCATGACGTGACTAGCATAGCTAGGGCCAAGGAAGAGTGCGTTTGGCATGGCGCGTCTAGCTTGGCTAGGTTTTGTTTGGCTTGGCATGTGGGGCCAAGGGTTTTCCATGGACACATGGCATGGCTAGGGCCAAGGTAAGGGCGTTTTGGAATGGCGCGACTATCTTGTCTAGGTACATGACCAAGGTAGGGTTTTGGGCCAAAGGTCGTGAGGTGACCTTAAACGTCCAGGATTTTCTCCTGGGATTGAAGGGCAACCGTTGATTATTGCATGCCTTCGTTTTGGTAGAAGCGTAGTGAGGGCCAACAGGGTAGCGCGGCTAGAGGGGCCATGACGAGATGTATTCGGCATGGCGCGGCTAGCTTGGTAAGGTGCATGACCAAGCAAAGTTTTTGGGCCAAAGGTCGTGAGGTGACCTTAGACGGCCAGGATTTGCTCCTGGGATTGAAGGGAAACCGTTTATTGTTGTACGCTTTAATTTTAGTAGCCGCGTAATGAGGGCCAACAGGGTGGCGTGGCTAGAGGGGCCATGGAGAGATGTGTTTGGCATAGCGCGGCTAGCTTGGATAGGTGCGTAACCAAGCTAGGGTTTTGGGCCAAAGGTCGTGAGGTGACCTTAGACGTCCAGGATTTGCTCCCAGGATTGAAGGGAAACTGTTGATTGTTGTACGCCTTCATTTTGGTAGTTGCGTAGTGAGGGCCAATAGGGTGGCGCGACTAGAGGGGCCAGGGGGAGATGTGTTTGGCATGGCACGGCTAGATTGGCTAGGTACGTGACCAAGCTAGGGTTTTGGGCCAAAGGTCGTGTGGTGACCCTAGACGGCCTGGATTTTCTCCTGGGATTGAAGGGAAACCTTTGGTTGTTGCACGCCTTCATTTTGGTAGCCGCGTAGTGAGGGCCAACAGGGTGGCACGGCTAGAAGGGCCATGGGGAGATGTTTTTGGAATTGCACGGTCGGTGTGGCTGGCATGATTTTCCATTATCACAGAGGTGCGGCTAGCATTGTTGGCATGCTTTGGTGAGGTCGGTGTGTCTGGCATGATTTTCCATTGGCACAAAGGTGCGGCTAGCATGGTTGGCATGCCTTGACGCGGTTGGTGTGGCTGGCATGATTTGCCCTTGGAACAGAGGTGTGGCTAGCATGGTTGGCATGCTTTGGCATGGTTGGTGTGGCTGGAATGATTTAACATTGGCACAGAGGTGCGGATAGCATGGTTGGCATAATTTGGCGTGGTTGGTGTTGCCGACATGATTTTCCATTGGCACAGAGGTGCGGCTAGCATGGTTGGCATGCTTTGGAGCGTTCGGTGTGGCTGATATGATTTTCCATTGGCATAGAGGTACGGCTAGCATGCCTTGAAGGTTGGTATGGCTGTCATGATTTGTCATTGGCACATTGGTGTGGCTAGCATGGTTGGCATGCTTTAGCGCAGTCGGTGTGCTTGGCATGATTTTCCATTGGCACACGTGGGAATTAGGGTTTGTCTTGTCATAGCCCTAATTTGAAAAATATACCCCGGTAATTATTTTAGAGATACATTAAAGGTTTTAGTAAATGTGCCTAGTAAATGCTTGTTGCTTTAAATGTCGTGACATCACTGTCTACTAGGGTTTAGTGTTTTACTATTTTAACCCTAAACTAAAAACCACCATCAACATTAAGTCCCCTGCTTATCTCTGAACAGGTGCCTTGTTGTGAGGTAAGCATATGATGGTGAAAGATAAGGACAGAATCGAGGTGTAAATCATTGCAAAGATGGTTAGGAGAATACGACTAACCTTTTTATGTGGTAAAAAGAGTTTTGGCTTCCTGTGTTGGCGGCCCTGCGTAATTTGTACTGGGAATGTAGACCGTGGAGTGGTGAGGCGAAAGTTACCATCTTGGTATGGTCATACATCTTTAAGTCAAATGGGGCGCGGTCTTGGGAGGCGACGCAAGTGGACAGCTTGGCTCGAAGGGCCAAGAGGTGGCATGGTCCGGCCGCGGCAATGGCATGGTGGAACGTGCAGGGGCGGCTAGGCATCATGGGGGCGCGATGATGGAGCGAGGGCTTGGCTTGGGCCGCGACGAAGGCATACATGGGCGGTTAGGCGCGGTGGGCCCATGGTATGGCGTGAGTCACTACAAGAAAACTTGGATTTAATGACTATTTTCTTACCAACTACGGTTGGTGGAATTCTTCAGCAACAATTGTTTGTAACTAAAAACAACTTTAGTGGGCGGAAATGTCTAACCACCAGTTTTCTAGCAACGATAGTGTGTGGAACGCTTTAGTATGAACAACTTAACAACCGAAATATCGTATTTGTTGTTACTAGCCTCCGACCATCATGTTTGGGCAACCAAAACGTACCCTAAAGGGTACATATATTTTTCCACTCATATTACCCATGAAACAAGCTGTTGGCAGACATCTCAGCCAGCCATCAAATTATTGGCGTTGTTAGTAGCTTTCAGCCACAAGAATTTGACAACTACAAAGTACACTAGAAGGTAAATACTTCAAGTCACCATGTGTAGCCACCAAGTTAATCTTTTGGTAGACACTTGTACCAAAACATTAGTTTTTTGGTGTGGTTATTAGATTTCAACCACCAGGATATGATAACTACCAAGTTTCACATATGGTTTATTAATTAAGCACGCAAAGATATTAAAGTTTGAAAAGTTTTTTCTTTTGAAACAATTAAAATTTGTCTTGGCCAGTTTATCGCTAGAGCATCATATCGTTTGGCGAGTTTATCGCTAGATCTATATGATATAAATGAATCACCTTACTCAGACCTTTACATATCGCATCTCGTCATATTCCTTTTCTGGTGTTTTTCATAATTCATTAAAAGCTATAGACTTTGATTTTGATTTTAATTTTTATGATTCATAACGACCTTTTCGCCGAAGTCGAAATTCTCAATGAAACACCTGCTGATGTTCATCGTGTTATCCTTGATGACTTCTTAACATAAGTCGATAAAAATATCCAAAATTGATACTAATATTCTTTCGATTTTTATCGTATCGAAGGTTGATAAATAAACCGAATGCACAAGTAAAATCTCAATCACTACAAGTATGTTTTAGCACAACTAGAAAACACAAACAGAAAAACATACTTCTCTCAATCCGTATGAAAGTCCCAAATAAAATCTCCACTGTCTAAAACTTTTGGTAATCCGTGTGACCAGTGTGACTATCCATATGCACCGTTCAAAATTTCAATACGAAATCCTTCGGGTTATTCTTTATCCCTTACCATCAAGTGGTCTGGTGGTTGGAATGCTCCCTCCACTAGTGGAAAATGAGTTTTTTAAGTCTGATTAAGTTTTATAAATAAGATATACCCGGGATTTCTTTATATATCGGGCTTCCCATGGAAGTCCCTTTTCACGAAAAAGAAAATTGATCCCCCGTAGCAGCCTTAATACAAGAGGGCAGTTTAGGAAATATAAGTGCCTCCACGTGGACTTATATTATGACTGTTAAAAGCAACCGCAATGCGACTAAACCCATTTATTTGGTAAAAGAAACATACGTAGTGGGACATACTATCGACTAAACCCCGACTATCGACTAAATCCTAGACTATATTTGGTCTGGACCAAAGACTAAACCAAAATATAGTCGAGCGGTGGTATAGTGCACGCCCCACCACCAGGAGAACGTTTACTCCATTCCCAAGACCAGGGGAACGTACACTCCACGCCCCACACTAGGCGTGCGTAATACCTCTGCCCCATATATTTTTTTATTTTATTTTTTATTTTATTTTGTATGGGGCGTGGATTATACCACCTCCCCATTCATCTTCTTTAATCGGTTTATATGAGGCAAGCTTTATACCTTCTCCCTATTCTTTTATTATTATTATTATTTTTGGAAACTCCCCACACATCGGGCGAACGTATACTCCACCCATCACACCAGGCGAACGCATATTTTACGCTCCACCAAATTTAGTCTTCCACCCGTAGCGTCACACACCAGACTAAACCCAAATTTTAGTCATTTTGTCCCTCTTAGGTCTTTGGTTATACTCACACCACTGCAGTCGCTCTGAGTAATTCTGGTCCCACTTTTGTTAAGACTGTGTAGGAAAATTATTTCTATAGGTTTCCAGAAATAAATCTTATCTACATCTCGGTATGCCTTTTCTCTCACTTCTCTCTCGGTTCTTTCACAACATGCTTCTCTCTCAATTTTGTACCACAGCCTCGCTCTCATAGCATATCTAACCTCACAGATCGAAGCTCTCACTTACAAATCGAAGATTAATCATAACCCGTCTTAAAATTGAAGCTCATATATCATCAGAAATCAAAAGGAAACCCTTTTTGAAACCCCTCACTAAATCATAATCCGTATGACATTCCATTACTAAATCTCTGCTGTTCAATTTTTTTATACAAAAACCTAAAGATGTTTTCTCCCCTCACTTACCCTTTTCTTTTTATTTTTCTCGGTCGGTTCTTTTCCCAGCTCCGCATCCATGAAAAACCTAACCTGCAAATTCTTCCGAACAAGAAGAAGATGATCTAATCAGTTGGAGATAGATCTGTTCAATTGGTTCTAATCAGTGGATCTCTATCTGTTCAATTGGGTCTTATGTTTCATTGAAGCCTTTAACCGTGATAGTGATTCTTGAGTTGAAGGCTGATTTTCGTTTCTCTTTCTTCTCATGTATTTCGATTTTTACAGTCGTTTCTTTTGCATAGGATTCCTATATTCTTTTTATCTTTTTTTTCTCAATAGTTTAAGAGTTCTGAAACTTTTTTTAAGGGGATTTGGTTAGATTGATGACTATGGAGATCTTGTGTTGTTCATGGTGATAAGTTTTTATCTAATCTTTGGTTTTTGAACCTTTTATGTTGGTTTTAGTTCGTGTTTATGTGGTATAATTTTTTATGTTTTTAGGACATTTTTCTGTTCAATTGCAATTTTGGATTTAAAGCTCAATTAATTAAATTGAATATCCCTTTAATTTCATCATCTAACAATGGGGGATTTGGACTGTACACTTTGATATTGGTGCTTTTGGTATCTGGTAACAAAACCGATTCAATTTTTAATTTTAATTTTAATTTTTCTTCTTCATTTTTGTAATTTAATTTACTGGGTTTTTGGACTTGAGATTTTTGTAAGTCAGAGAAGACTAATAGCGCAGTGCATCAAGTGGACTTGTAGGAATATTGTTGTTCTTGCTTGATTCAGGTCTATTTACATACTTATTGCACTTTTGGTTTGTTACTTTCTGTTTTAGGCTTGCTACTGATTTCGTTTAGATTGGTAGTTATTGGCTTTAGGGATTTGGTTCACATTGCAATTTCCTGGAGAAGATTTGGAGTTGAGAAGGTACTCAGAGATCAAAACTCATACTAGTACCTTTTGACATGTTTTTGTTTTGTTTATAATTTTATAATAACGAAAGTAAATTATTGTTTAGGCTACTGATATTTTGTGGATACAGGTGGATTTTGCCAATTCCTCTCTGTAATGCAATTAGGCTACTGATTTTCTGGGTTGTGGAAAAGACAAGATAAGCTGCTCTTGTATTTTTATTTGAGCACTCTTAAAGTAGCTTTGAATTGTGGATGGAGATTAATTAGTGAAGTTTATGATGAATGACTGTGTTGTGCAGTTTCCTTCAGCTATTCGAATTGCGACAGTGAAGAGGAGGTGATGAACATAAATTGAACTGGTCTGGGAATAAGAAATAAGGAGCAACATTCAAGTCTAATGGCAATACAAACATTACACCAAACCAAAGGTATAATAGTGAACATTTAAGGTTGTTAGATTTTGTTTTTGTTTTTTGCTCTTTATGGTTTCAAATCCAGTGGATTACTTTCCTGACTAAGTTTAAACACATTTTACTTGGTTTTGGCAGGAGTTCAATGGTCTGAACTCTGGTGCAACACTAAATGGGTATTCTACCAGTAGATCACTGAAGGATATTCTTCTGCTGGATCCACAAACTGCACCTCTGGTTCCACCACTAAATCTCAATACGAAGGGTTAAGTGGTTTATTGTGCTTATGGTCTCATCAAGTCAACAATCTTCTGTAGCAAGCTCTCCTCCTCATGGGCGTCATGTACCAGGTCTGTAAAAAGAACCACAGTTAACCAAAGCTCATATTTTTTTACGAAATGCATGGATAAGTATATAAATATAATTGAGAATCAATCTAATAAACGTGTTTCATCTCACTAGCTAACTATTGTTGCCGTACGTCTAAGATCACTATGCACTTTAAAGTTAAAGAAAATAGAACCCTACGATGCTGTCTAAGACCACTTAGGACTTTAAGTCTTTAACTAAAGCACACTGACAATAGTTTGCTTGTAATACACGTATACGCAGAATCTATGTTATATAAAAACAAAAATTGTTCTTTTCCTTTTTCTATAGTTCTAATTTAGAATTCTAATTACTAGTTTAATTCTTCCAATACAAAGGTATTAGTTTGATTAATCAAAGAAATTACCATATGTTTATGTTTCTGACACTTTGCCACCACCGTAGAGTATTGGCAGTGAACCAGATGAAGGAGCAGCTCATTTGATTCTTCATTGTTGAGAGATTTTTAGGCATGAGCTGTACCAGCAGTAATTTTACCAATTAGGTTCCTGCTAGTTTTAGTTGATAGAAGCTATCTGTTCCGCCGTTTCGAAGCGTGACTCAAAATGGCTGACTTGGCTGAAACAAATGTTGTTGTGTTACAAGAAAACGGCAGTTTTTTTTTTTTTTGCCGTCTTGACACGCCTGGACACGGACACGCGTGTCAAAAACGAAGGACACGGCTTGGTTACCTAGGAATTAAATTTGACTTAGTGTCTGTTTGTTTCAACTTTTTTGACCTAGATCTGTTTCTTTACTCTTTTTTTTTATTTTTTTGCCCTTTAAATTTTCATGTAGGATTATGATTAAAGCTAATTCTTCTGTTTCATGAATTAAATTTGCATTCTTTTAAATCCTCTTTTGCCTTTTCTCTCTTTTTCCTTTTATTTTAGTTCATTATTCCTCTTGTCGGGATTTTTTGGTGATGTTTTCTAGATTTTTACCTCCGTGTTCCCGTTTTCTACTTTTTTAACTTGCCTCTTTAAGGTGACGTTTTGGACACAAAACCCGGACACCGTGTCTGTGTCCTTGTAACACAGAAATGTTGGCGTTTTCGTTTTGATGTTGTTGTTTTTTTCATTCGTTACTCTATAAGAAGAATGGCCTCAACATAACTAAGTTATTTATGTGTTTTACTATATTCAGTGCGCACTCCTCAAATTGATGGGAAGGAGATAGTCCTCCAAGCCAGGTCTGACTACTACGGGGTTCAGTTCTTAGTCACAATTTTAATTGACAATTTCGAAAGTTACAACTATACTAAATTGTGGATATCTGGAACTGCAGGAGTAGTTTGCCTTACGAGCAGTTCAGTGCATTTCTTTCCTGCATCAAGGAGCTGAATTCTCAAAATCAAACTCGAGAGGTAATTACTTACTACTGTGTGATTTTTGAAACTCTCGGTAAAATCTTTTGGTCATTGAACCGACATAACTAAGCAAATTGGTTTTTCCTTTTCCTTGTTATCCAGGAAATGTTAAGGAAGGCAGAAAAATTAGGACTTAAAAGGCGTATTCCAAAGATGGTGCATCATAATAGGTAAGTTGCATCTCTCTTTCTCTTTGACACACACATGCAATGATACATATGCACCAACACAAAGATAATTGCATGTCTTTATACACACACGTAGAACTAAGATATTTACGTAAGACGAAGATAGTCTAAAACTTGTACCTGTACATTTTTATCTTTACACACAAGTTTTGTCATTGTCCCCAATTTGGTACGATGCATACAATTCATGCTCTTATGCTTTGTAAACAATGATTAGTTAACACTCCCTGTTTATTGATAACATGCAATAAGTTAGTGATTTGGAAATAGTATAGGAAGAATTAACATAAGATGTATCCTGAAGGCCTTTAGGAGGATGGGTCATCCAGTTCCAGTTAGATGCTTTACATCTTTTTTTTTCTTCCCCTCCTGTTAAGTGTTTATGCCCCTTACATGTCAAACATTTTTTTTTGTAGGTTTTTGAAAGGATGATCAACTTTTATAATGTGCCATCTCAAGGAAGAAAGAAAATTTCAGTTTATGCATTACACTGTCTAAGAAGGCAAATAAAATCATTAAATTCAACTTATCTGTGTATTGGATTATTGAATGTCGCTGTAAGTTGTCTTCCTCACTCCCTCCATTTGATTTTGTTATAATGTCTAGAAATATGTGAGCAGCTCATCCTCTTTGATGCTGCAACTTTTTTTCCCTTGCGGATATATGTTGGCGCTCCGTTTTTTCTTCAAGTGATTTTCTTCAGGTCAGGTCCTCCTTTTTAGGTATTTGTTGCTTATGCTGGGCCGGCTGCAGATTAAGATCTGGAGCAACTGATCCAATTCTAAACTTCGTAGTCTATGTGAGTCGTCTCTTTAACTTGGTTTCAAAGAATAGCTCAAATGAAAGAAAAAAAAATCTAATGCTTTTTGGTTCTTTAACAGATGTAAATCATCATGCGAAGATAACTGTACTGAAATGTTCCATTCTTACTTCTTACCATGGATTTGTGTAGGTTAGTGTTTTGCAACTGGTACTTGTGATATCTTTTTTCCATAAATAACTTGAGAACACGGCGCACTTCATGTGGGTGTATGTGCATTATTTAAACCAATGCCTGTGTGAGTGACCCATCTTATTGATGTTGCAGATGATACTGGAGATGATGATCCCTACTCCATGGGAAGGTGTTCCTTCATGTACCTGGATCCAATCATTTCCATAGTGAGATCATATCCAAGTAAAGATCCAGACATCAGCTGTTGTTCAATCAACGCTTAGGTCCATTTTTCCTCTGTATATATTTTAGTTTGATATTTTGTTTGGGATGTTTTGAATGTTAACGATTTGAATTTTATTAAAGTTTACATTTATTTTTTCTTTATAGTCTCGAGAAACCACTCTGATAACTCAAAGTTGTAGAGAGACAAGCCTTTAAGCAACAATAATAACATCTTGACTGATTTCTAATGGCTCAAACCCATAAGCAACTGAAGTAACCATGCGTGTATAACTTTTCACTAACTCACACTTGGTTCAACCAGAAAACCAGTGTGTAGAAACGTTAACCAACCAAATGTTGGTGACATAACCCTTGAGCCTACTACAAAAACAGCGGCTGAGATTCTCATCCAACAAATATTACGGAAGTTTAAAGTCTTCAGCAACTAAAATTCAGTGGAAGGAAACTCTCTTCCATCGAGAAATATAGCGGCTTCAACCCTTCACCAGCACCCCCAACGTCGCCCCTTATCCATCCGACTATTCTGCTGCTAGAATCCCTCTGCCAACAAAGATCTAGTTGATAAAACTCTTGACCATCAATACATTCAGTGATAAAATTGTTTGACCAACGACATCAAACACATCCACCAGCCATCCAACTATTCTGCTGCTAAAACCCCTTTACCAACAATGATCTAGTTGATAAAACTCTTGACCGTCAAAACACTCGATGATAAAATTGCCTGACCAACTACATCAAACACCTCCACCAACTGAAAAATCAGTAAGTTATGATCTTTAGCATCTTACAACGTTTTATAACATCCTACCTCTACCAACGATGTATTAGTCTTCATCAACAACATATTTTGCGGGTGAAATGTTTCAGCAACAAATGTTTATGCTTCTAACAACGATAGTTAAGAGTTATTGGAAACTTGTGTCGACTAAAACTTTCGTCGTTTCATTTAGTTGACAAATATCTTCTCCAGCATCATGGTTGGTCCAAGTCTTTAGCAAAGAATCCTGTAGTCACCGAGGATATCTGTTGCCAGGTTGGTTGCTGCAGAGCTCCATCCGTCAAAAATGGCCATGTACCTACTGAATCAAGGTAGTTGCTAAATCCTAATTTTCTTGTAGTGAGTGGTCTTGGACATGGAAATTGGTCTTTGTGGGACCGGTTTCCTCTTTTCCCTTCTTGGATCAAAATATGAAATCCTTTCTTTGTTCAAACTCCCACATACCATGTATATATAAAAGGAGGGTCGGCTTCTCTTTTGTTTCGCGCTTATTTATTCCTCCCAGCCGTGTGACAGCAGTAAAGAAGAGGAGACGATCGAATCCCAGGTACGCCTTCCAACACTTCTCTTTAACTCGTTTCTTTTTTGCTGGTGTAAACCCTAGTTGTAGGCGTACCTTTTCATGACCTTGTAGAAATGTTGGCGTGAATCTTAGGTATTTTTTCCCCTAGCTTGTCATAATACTTAGGCATGGATACCATAGTAATGTTGACCGCCCCTACTCACTGTGCAAGGTAGGAACGTAATAGTAATTGCCATGTCTTCACACGAAAACCTAGCTTTTTAGGGTTTGCTCCCTGTTTTTGGTGTAGCCGTGTGCATGATCCCCCTTTTTTTTTGTTATTGGGCGTGTCTATCTGGCCGGGCGCGAGTTTTCGGGATGTATGTAGTGGTGATGTAGAGGCTTGAAACCAGTCGGTTGGTGCCCAGGGAGGCTCCCTTGTGTCTGATAAAAATAATTTGTACATGCCTTATGTAATAATTCCTGCTCCTCTTGTTCCTTCATAGTTATCGCAGCGGTGAAAAACAATGTAAGAGAATTTCTGTTAAGATGTCAACAATTTCCGTGGTACCGAAGGATGTGAGTAATTCCAAGCCAAACATAGATGACGAGTTCTTCACGGCATCGGCCACGATTAGGAGAAAACATCCCCAATACATACCGATCCTCCTGACTGGTTTGGAGAGTGAAGGAGAGGATTAGAGATGGAAAACAAGCCAAAATCCGCGGGTTTTCCCGGCCCGACCCGTGAAAAACCCGCACCCGGCTCGGCTGGTTGTCTAACAAGCCGGGTTCGTGTTGGAGAAATGCCGGCCCGTGGGAAAATGGGTTAACCCGGCCCGGACCGTACACCCGCGGGTACAACCCGTCAACCCGCGTGAATCATATATATATATATATATATATATAATGTTACCCATAAGGGCCATAACCCTAAAAATCTAAAACGTTCGGCACTTCTTCTCACCACGGCAGCTCTGAAGTCTGAACTTTTTCTACTGTCTAGCATCTCTAAAGATTTCTTCACAAATTCTTGATTTTAACCTTCAATTCAACACAGACCACATCCTCTTCTCCATCGTTGAATTATATCAAACCCTAATTTTAATTCTGTAACATCTCTCGCTGCTGTTGTTTTCTCTATCGTGTCTGATTCCTTGTTCAAACAATTGCAGAGAGAGATTTGTGAGATGCAATTTGGTTATCGAAGCTTAAATTCAATTTGTTTTCTTTCTATTTCCTTTTCTCTTTTTTCTCTGGTTCTGTTCTTTGTCCGAGAGATATTTGTGAGATGAGAGTGAGATTTGATTTGAGGAAATCAATTATTGAAGATGGATAGATGAAGATGGGGTTGTTGTTTCCGTGATTTTGAGAAAGGTGGTTCTAATGAAGAATCAGAAGAGGTAATTAGGGTTTCTGATTTTAATTGATATTTTTGTTTGATAATGATGAGATTGCGAATAGTAGCTTATAATTTGGTTTGTTGTTAAGTTTGAGTTAGAGATTTGTATGAGTTTCAAAGAGAAATACTTATTTCTGGATTTAGGATTCATACGATTCCTCCGATTTTAATTGGATAATGTTCGCTGATTTTAATTGATATTTTTGATTGGATAATGTTCGCTGATTTCACAAAGAAATACTTGTTTGATAATGTTCGCTGATTTTAATTGATATTCTTGATTCATCTGATTCCTAATTTAGGATTTGTATGACTCAGGTGAAGGGGGTTTGTGTGAATTGGTGTATGAATTTAAGTTGAATTATTGAAGGGGGTTTGTGTGAATTTGTGTGAATTACTTTTTATGTTGAATTATTTACAAGAAGAGAAGTTGAATACTTATTAGTGAATTTAAGTAGTTTGTTCTGAATTTAAAGTTGTTCTTGGTGGTAGTGAGGAAATGGAACTTAATCCGTTGTTATTGTTGATATGAGAACTGGAATGAAGTTTAACTGAAGGTATGCTTGCTATGTCCTGAGTGTTGTAGCTGCAAATGGTATACAAATTATTGTGGTGTTGCTCAATTGGTAGTATTAGATTGAGTTACAGTAGTAAGTAGTAACTAATTGAGTTGGTAATGAACTGTGTTGGAACCTTGTTAATTGTAATTTGTCATAAATTAAGTTAATAAATTTTTAATTAAACAAGTCGGGCTAACCCGTGAACCCGCAAGTTTAACCCGTTACGGGTGCGGGTTGAAGAAATGACCACCCGTGAAGAATTTCAACCCGCGGGTTTTGACCCGTGTTAACCCGAACCCGTGTAACCCGTAACGGGCCAGACCCGACCCGCCCATTTTCCAGCTCTAGAGAGGATCGATATGTTCTTCTAGGAGGAAAGAATATCATGCCTCTCCCATCGACTTTAAAATCCCTGCAAGTCCGTTGCGCTCCTTTGAGAAATTGGTGCGATTCATGATGGACCAGGAGCCTGTAAAGACCAATTTGACCATGGCGCAGATTGTTGATGCTGTTATGGCTTCGGCATTACTTCGAATTAGGAAAGACATTCCAGGCTTGGTCTCTTTTGTTTCCAGATGGTGTCCAGACACCCATACAGCCGTATGCAGGTGGGGCGAAATGACTATTTCTTTGGAGAGCGTGGATGTGTTTCTAAATCTTCATGTAATTAGAAACCTCGACGTCAGGATGTCTGAAGATGAAGAAGAAATGCACGCCACCCTGGTTGCGAAGTCAAATGGATTCGTTCGAAAGAAAAACGATATAAAGTGCTTTTATGACTGGTGGGTGTCTCAGTTATTTCCTGATGATTTGGAGTCAGACCATAAAAATAACGTACTTCATGTCGCGGCGTTCTTGGCTCTTTGGCTAGGGATATTTTTGACGATGGCTCGGGCAAGAAAGAGATAAGACAGGAACTTATCAAGTTTGCCATAAAATTGGCAAAGGGCGTCGTTCTCCCTATCGGTGGTTTGTTTCATAGTTCTTTGTATGCACACCTGGATCAGCTGGTTTCGTACATGCATGCCTCGAACGGCCATATGAAGGTGGATTCGTATGTTCATGCCGCTTTTCTCCAGGCATGGTTGTATTTGTATTTCGAAAAGTATGCACCGAAACCATTGGACATACTTCCCGAGTCTTGGGGTGGCTCCAGAATACTGCGTTGGTCGAACAGGCGCCGAAAAAATGGTCTGGGACTGATTAGGTTTCTTGACAACTCGTATGCAGTTAATTTTTGTCCATGGGCTCCAGTGCATGCGTCCATAACTCAGGTTAGTACTTTTTTTCCCGCTTCGAACATGTCTTTGTCTTCTGATGATGAGGGCCTAAGCGTTGGAGAGATGGTGTTCCTTATTATCTGCACGCCCGGTCACGTGCCATCTTTTTTCCGAGGAGATTGCAAAGCGATCTCTTATAATGTTGATAGGGCTCCTCGACATATGGTTTTTGACTAAGGGGTCCCATTTGTTCGCCAGCCGATTGTTCAAGAAATCCCGTTATCAACTGTTCTCGATGCTAATGCTCATGTGTTGGGTAAAAGTATTCCTTTTCTCGTGGAATGGAATCCATCGACGACCTCCAAATACAATGCATTCTGGCAGGATGAGTTCCTTGTGATTCATGGATTCGTAAGTGATGTGGTATATAATCGTCGGGATAAACCTTCTCATGCGGTTTTAGCAGAACATCCACTGCTGAGGGATCCCAAATGAAAATCCGTCAGTCCAAATGCAGATAGTCCCCAAGTGAAGGAACGAAGATCTAAGAATCATGCTGGCGGCTTTCAGTCGGACTCCACGATTCTGCCGACTTTTAGTTCATCCAATATGCGGGTATGTATGGCTCTCCTCTTGACTTTAGCTTGTTACATTTATATCTTTGTTCCTTTTCTGAGAATACGTCCTTTTATTCCGTCCAGGGTCTCAGTAGTACGAACGCCTTGCCAAACTTGCGAGCAGTCAGAAAGCATCATTTTTCGAGACATAGTGTAGTGTTGTCGAGCCTATCCATAGTAATGAAGAATCGGGGAATGATGAAAGTTCTAAGTCTGGTGATGGCGAGATTAGTTCTTCTGACAACAATGTTGAGTCTTCCTCTAGTCAGTCTAAAAGCGAATTAGTGAGTCTTCTCCATGTTTTTTTCCTTTCTCCCTTTTTTTTGCAGTAAAACTAAATTCTAATTTTTCTTTTAGGAGGAAACCGCTCCTAGGGATGATTTTGAAGTGGAAGACTACCAGAGCAAAGACTTAACCGTACTTCCTACTGCGGAAACCGCACCAGCTAGCGATTTGGGCATGGAGATTCATCGTCCCGAGGGCACTTCCTTGAATCAGGTGGAGGAGAGAACTTCGGGGGGTGAAATTGTAGTTAGGGATCCCCTACCAATTGATGATTTTTTTGCAGGTGCCACCTTTAATCCTTCGTATCTGGCCCCTTTTCCAGGTCATGTGTTGATTGGTGGATTTAGCGTGCCAGATAAACATGCAACATTGTACACCAAAATTTGGGAAAGCTACGGTCACATTTACACGACTAAGAAGATCACTAGTCGACATGCGCTGGTCAAGCGTGTGGAGGAAGCCTTGTCTTCGATTGATGAGATGTGCAACGTGACTAGTCATACAGTTTCTGAGGATGTAATCTCGAGATAGAAGTTCCATCGTGACATGTGTATGGGCTTTGAATTCAACGTTCCCTAGTTCATTGAAGGTCTCTCTGATGTTGAAAGGTTGTTGGCCGGAGCAGTTTAAGGTCCTTCCGCAGACATGATGAAGAAGCAGGAAGCGGAATTCAAGAAGTTATGCAGGAAGCTGAAACTTAAGAGGGCGGCTCTCCGAACCATGAGGGAGGCCTTTTCCAAAAGGATCAATCCGCTTTTGGAAAACTTCCCTTGAATATATATCTGTCTTTTCGACCTCTTATCTTTAGTTTTTTTTTTTTGAAAGGCAAATGCGACGCCTGGTTCTTGGTTTTTTTTTTTCCTGGTTTTCTCAGATTAATAGACAAATACTACGTTGACGTTTTTGGGTTATTCTTTTTGGAATGAATTGTTTATAAATTGATTGTTTTGGTTATGATTGAAAGTGGAACAAACATCCCAGGAAAAACCTTAGAACCGTGTGTTGGTAGATGACATGGGGTAAACTATGTATCTTGTCTTAAAAACTTGAAATAACAAACCACGTATCTTATCCAGGTAAGACTTACTTGGTTTTTAGGTCTCCTGATGAAAAGTGAACCTTCCGGGTGTACGACCGAGTTTTATGGGAAACACCTCCATGGGAAGTCCCCAGTCGTTACTGAGTCGTCTGATAACCGAGTCGTTGATCCTTGGGCGGATCATCTTCTTATATCCTCTGGGAAGTCCCCAGTTATCCCTTGTCGTTTCATGACTGATAATCGAGTCGTCGGGTAACTGAGTCGGAGTGGATCGTCTTCCTCAACCACCTTGACGTCTGAGTCGAAGAACGAGATCGCCGGTCGAAAATTGACATTGTAACCGAAAGATCGAACCTCCCGCTGTGGCCGCCAATTGTTTATAGTTGAAAATGGTTTCTTCTGATTTTGGTAATTGCAGGTGTGAAAGTGAGAAACAATTTAAACACTAAACAATGTACTACAAGGGAGTACTTTTAGATTCGAGAGATCAATCTGTACAAGTCCGGCCTAAACCAAGAAATGGCCATTCCAGAATTTCTTCGGTCACAAAATGGAGGTGAAAGGTTGGTTTAGGGAGGGACGCGAAGAGAGTGTTGAGGATAGAATAGTTCTGGAAGACCAGTGCTTGACTTGCTTCAGAAGGTGAGAGCTTTTAGAAATCTAACAAGAGTTCCCTTTCTGAGTGTGGTATTTTCCCTAACCTAGAACTCGTGTCTCTGGTGGAAATATGTGAGTCTACTTATACAAGTCCAAAACGAAATGTACTCTGGCCTCTTAAGAAAAAAAGACAGATGAGATAAATGGGAAGAGGTGGTAACGCCTGGTATTGATGGGATTTGATGTAATTGATGTCACATAATGAATGAGCATTTAACCGTTGCCTCTTGCATTTACTAACCGCATTAATCTTATTACACTATCTTGAAACATGCATTTGTGTATGCCGCACGTTATATACCACCAATATGAAACCCTAATGAACGTCCCCCAGTTTGTGTTGATGTCTCGAATTTTTTTGGAAAACATGGAGCATGTTGTTGTGGCTTGGAAAGTCAATCTAGGGAGACTTGCTAGCCTGGTGACCTTCTACGGTCGAGATGTTGCATCTTGATAGGAGGGTAAACCGTTGATCGTTGCGCGCTTTTGTTTTTGGTAGCCACGTAGTGGTGGCGTGACTAGGTTGGCATGCCGTTGGCATGGCATGGTTTGGCGTCGCCAAACTTAGGTTGTCAGGCCAAAGGTTACCATGTGTCGTCTGGTAACCTTGGATGGCTAGGATTTGCTCCTGGGATTGAAGGGAAACCATTTGATTGTTGCATGCCTTCCTTTTGGTAGACGCGTAGTGAGTGCCAATATGGTGGCGCGGCTAGAGGGGCCATGGAAAGGGCGCTTGCTTTTCCATGGTCCTATGGCGTGGCCAGGGCCAACGAAAAATAGCTTGGTTTGGAATGACGTGACTAGCATAGCTAGGGCCAAGGCAGAGTGCGTTTGGCATGGCGCGGCTAGCTTGGCTTGGCATGTGGTGCCAAGGGTTTTCCATGGACGTATGGCATGGCTAGGGACAAGGAAAAAGCGCTTGGCTTGGCATGACGTGACTAGCATAGGTAGGGCCAAGGCAGGGTGCGTTTAGCATGACGCGGCTAGCTTGTCTAGGTTTTGTTTGGCTTGGCATGTGGGGCCAAGGGTATTCCATGGATGTATGGCATGGCTAGGGCCAAGGTATGGGCATTTTGGCATAGCGCGGCTAGCTTGTAGAAGTGCGTGACCAAGCTAGGGTTTTGGGACAAAGGTCGTGAGGTGACCTTAAACGGTCAGGATTGTCTCCTGGGATTGAAGGGAAACCGTTGATTATTGCACGCCTTTGTTTTGGTAGCCGCGTAGTGAGGGACAACAGGGTGGCGCGGCTAGAGGGGCCATCGCGATATGTGTTTGGCATGGAGAGGATAGCTTGGCTAGGTGCATGACCAAGCTAGGGTTTTGAGCCAAAGATCGTGAGGTGACCTTAGACGGCCAGGATTTTCTCCTGAGATTGAAGGGTAACCGTTGATTGTTACACGCATTCGTTTTGGTATCCGCGTAGTGAGGGCCAACAGGGTGGCGCGGCTATAGGGGCCATGGAGAGATGTGTTTGGCATGGCGCGGATAGCTTGGCTAGGTGCGTTACCAAGCTACGGTTTTGGGCCAAAGGTCATGAGGTAACCTTAGACGTCTAGGATTTGATCCTGGGATTGAAGGGAAACCGTTGATTGTTGCACGCCTTCGTTTTGGTTAGAGCTGGAAAACAAGCTCAAAACCCGCAAGTTGGCCCGGACTGGCCCGTAAAAACCCGTACCCGGCTTGGCTGGTTTCTAAACAAGCCGGGTTCGGGTTGGAAAAATGCTGACCCGTTGAAAAACGGGTTAACCCGGCCCGGACCGTGAAACCCGCAGGTCCACCCGTTAACCCGCAGTTTCCATATTACGCCGCGTGTCCCACTGAATTTGATCCACTCCCTCTGTATAACGTGTGTTACTTACGTGTCCCCCCTCAAATAAAAAAGAAAACTCTAGCGGTAGCTTACCTACTAGCCTTTTCTTTCTTCTTCTTCCTTCTTTTCTTCTTCCTTCCCTGACGGACAAAACAATAACTCAATGTTAATTTATTTATTTTTGCTCAAGAAGAAATTGGTGGCGCTGCTTAAGAAATTAGGGATGAAGGTCATGACACGAAGAACAAAATAAGAAATTGGTAATAAGGATTAAGGTAGGAGATGATGCTATCAAGGGTTTGAGATTCACATCAAGGAGAAGAATGAAATTACGGTTCGATCTTTGAGGGATGAATCTGTTATTGTTTGTGATGGGTATCTGTTATTGTTTGTGTTGAATCCCTGATTGAATTTTTTGTTAAAATTGAATGGATCCTGGTAGAGATTGAATTATTGGTTTTCTTTTGGTTTTCTTTTAATTTCAAATTTTAGAGATTGAAACTGTGCAAGAGGCTTATGAATCTATGACCGAGGATAATTTATTTTTGTATGTGGTTGAGCTGTGGAAAGGGTTTCGATGTCTCTATGATTTGTTTAGAGAGATTGAGATGCTGGTAATGAACCTGTAAAATTAATTGTGGTGGTTTGATTGAATGGTGCTTATGAGGAAATCTGTTAGAGTTGTAATGGGTCTGTCATCTCATCTGTGTTTGATTTTGTATGTTGAAATTGAATTGAATGCATCTGTGGTTGGTTTTTGTGTTGATTAGAGATTTAAAGATGGTCAAAGCTTAAACAAGACCACAAATTATCTTAATTAAGTTTTAATTTCAACATTAATTAAACGGGCGGGCAAACCCGTGAACCCGCAAGCTTAACCCGTTACGGGCGCGGGTTGAAGAAATGACCACCCGTGAAGAATTTAAACCCGCGGGTTTCGACCCGTGTTAACCCGAACCCGTGTAACCCGCAACGGACCAGCCCCGGCCCGCCCGTTTGCCAGCTCTAGTTTTGGTAGCCGCGTAGTGAACTCCAATAGGGTGACTTAGCTAGAGGAGCCATGGAGATATGTGTTTGGCATGGCGCGGCTAGCTTGGCTAGGCGCGTGACCAAGCTAGGGTTTTGGGCCAAAGGTCGTGAGGTAACCTTAGACGTCCAAGATTTTCTCCTAGGATTGAAGGGAAACCGTTGATTGTAGCACGCCTTCGTTTTGGTAGCTGCATAGTGAGGGCCAACAGGGTGGAGCGGATAGAGGGGCCATGGAAAGATGTGTTTGGCATGGCGCGGTCGGTGTGGCTGGAATGATTTTCCATTGGCACAGAGGTGCGTCTAGCATGGTTGACATGCTTTGGTGCGGTCGGTGTGGCTGGCGTGATTTTCCATTGGCGCAGAGGTGCGGCTAGCATGGTTGGAATGCCTTGGCACGGTTGGTGTGGCTGGCATGATTTTCCATTTGCACAGAGGTGCGGCTAACATGGTAGGCATGCTTTGGCGCGGTCGGTGTGGCTGGCATGATTTTCCATTGGCACAAAGGTGCGGCTAGCATGGTTGGCATGCTTTGGCGCGGTGGGTGTGGCATGCATGATTTTCCATTGGCACAGAGGTGAAGCTAGCATGGTTGGCATGCTTTGGCGCGGTCGGTGTGGATGGCATGATTTGCCATTGGCACAGAGGTGCGACTAGCATGGTTGGGATGCCTTGGCGGTTGGTGTGGCTGGCATGATTTTCCAATGGCACAGAGGCGCGGCTAGCATGGTTGGCATTCTTTGGCATGGTCGGTGTGGATGGCATGATTTGCACACGTGGGAATTAGGGTTTGGCTTGTCGTAACCCTAATTTGAAAAATATACCCCGGCAATTATTTTAGAGACACATTAAAGGTTTCAATAAATGTGCCTAGTAAATGCTTGTTGCTTTAAATGTTGTGACATCACTGTCTGCTAGGGTTTAGTGTTTTACTATTTTAACCCTAAACTAAAAACCGCCATCAACACCCCCCAACAAGTTGGAGGTTAAGAGGGGGCGATGTTTGTACCGTGTATAAAATATACGGGGTGTCCGCAAATCAATACAAGGAGGTCTGCAGGGTAGATTAATGCCAGGAGGCATGCAAGGAAAATCAATAGGCATGCAAGGAGTTATATGCAGAATTAATGCAAGACATTCGGGAGGTTTATGCAGAATTAATTTCAGGAGATTTCATGCACAATTAAATCCAGGAGGTTTCATGCAACATTAATTCCATGAGGAAATAAATACAAATTTATGTTTACCTCATAATGAGGGTAAGAGCTATAGTTCAGAATTGTATAAATATAGAGAAATGTAATTCTAATAGGGAGAGGAAAAAATGGAGAGGTAGCCAATACAAGAAAAGGGCATTGTAACAAAAATATCAATAAAATATCACCCCCAAGGGGATTCGTCCGTAGATGTATGCAAACTATTGCGAACCGCGTTATTCCTGTGTCTCTTTAATCGTTCTTCAATTCGTCTCCTAACCCTAAAAACACACCAAATCACCTATTCATCGTGTTTCGTGCCCAAAATTAATTTTGGTTACAAACAAAAACTCATCAAACAAATGGAGAACATTAGTAGTTTTCTAAGGAACATATCAACATCAATGAGGATTCATAATCCTTTAGCACATGCAGCACATATAATCAATGACTATCATGCATAAAATACCAACCAGGAATCCAGCAGCCGCATACAAGATGGAGATACGAATGAACCCAATGTCACATTTACAGACAAGAAGAAGTTTCCTCAGCATGTGGCTTTACCAGAATCAAACTTTCAAGATGGTACCACTAAGTAAGGATGCATTTTTGTATTTTTTTCTTTCTGATTGAGATGCATTTTTTTGATTCAATTGTACAACTAAGTGATCCACTAATGCCACCACTCTATGGTAACAAATCTGGTTAAGTTTGATGTTTATGAAACAAATAACAATTGATCACATACAATCATATATGGATTGAAAACATATGCATACACCAATTTAATTTAATTTTTAAGAAGAAGGCAGCTGGCAACTAAACCAATATATCACAATGCAACATCTTATTTTTTATTTATCCACAAAATAGGGAGATGAATACTCCTTAACAGATGAAAATAAATTAAAATTAAAAATTGAACATGATTACCTTGTTTTGAGAAGAAATCAATATTATAAACAAACAATCAAAAGCTTTTATTGAGTTATTAAGCTGAAACTTAACAAACAATACCCTCCAAAATTTTGAGAAAGAGGGAAAAAATAACCCTAAATTTTGAGACATACCAGTGTATCTTGATATTTTGACAAGAGATGCAGATGATGATTACCTAATTTACCTTGCAACAATAGCAAATTTGATTCCGAAATTTCTAGCTCCTCATCTTCCTTGAGTGTTGCCCTGCGTTTCCGCTACATTTTCTTCCTCTGTTCAAGAGAATGAAACCTAATTATTTTTCTAACTGCACAAGCACATCCAAAGAAATTACCCTGCAAAAATTGTATGTAACCAAAGCCGTCGATTCAGATCCACGGATGGAAAATATCAAGCGAAAGTCGAAAAGAATATTCACTCTTAAATGCCGTCGGGTGTCGTGGGATTAGTTAGTTTTTAAGAAATTTTTTTTTTTTTATCACACCAGCTCATACAGGGTGTAGTGGATGCATTTTCTTCAATCGTGATTTGTGGCACCCGAATTTCGTGCGCCCAATGCACCCAACATGATGTGGCATCCCATTAGCATTCAACATCATTTTTACACGTTTCTTTCACTGCTTAGTTTTTCCTTCATCTTTTCTCCATATGTTATACAACCAGATTTTTTTTTTGCTATACCGCCGTGAATAGGGAAGATGTGATGAGAAAATTGAGAAAAATCATCACACAATCTCGTCAATGATCCGATTTTCAAGTTTATTTCCATAAAATTTGTAGGTACAGAAAAACACTCCACGTGTCCAAGGTAGATTGAACAAAATAATGAGGAGAATCTTCGAGAAAGATATTATTCACCACTCCCCAGAGAGGTGTAAGCAAATAGTCAAATCAAGTGTCAGATCAGCCACGAGATAGCACTAACATGCTCGGAAAGATATCTAGCGAAGTAAATAAGGAGCGCGAGGTATGAATTGTTGCACAAGAAAAGAGGAGATCTGCGAAGTCGATTACACGAAGATCAACTTGTTGTCCAAGAAATAGAAAGATTCCCGAAGTATATTGAGCGAAGTGTGGATTGTTGTGCAAGAAATTGGACAACTGTCCCCGACCAGAGCCGATCTTTAAGGCGTAAAGGAAGCATAAAGTTATTCTAAGCGAAGTAGAGAGTGTAGTTCCGAGGTAAATCGAGTTGTATCCCACTATGTAACCCTCCCCTATAAAAGGAGGACTTAACCTTCCTTGAAGGGGGGTTGGATCTTTAAGGGAAGAGAGAGAGGATATTTGTGAGAGAGCGATTTTTTCTTGAGAGTGTTCTTGAGTGGCTTGTAACTTAGATACTAAAAAGGTTCAATAAACAAAGATCTGTTGGAAAACTTGTACTTGCTTAACTTCGTATTAGTCAAATTAGTAAGAGGGTGTAACTATGGATTTTCTGTAGTTACATTTTGGCGTCGAGAAACAGGGATCTCAAGCTGAGATTTCAGTCTCACTTGAGATAGTTTGAGAGATCTGTTGTCATATAAATCATTAAGCAAGTTATTACTTCACAAAGATTGGAGAGCACTGAACAGGAAAAAATAGTAACATCGAGAAAAGGTAGATCTGAGATCTGCTTCCCGGAAGGTGAGCAAGTTAGATCTGGTCAAAAGCCGGTAAATCGGATAAAGAAAGTTTAGCAGGTTGTCCATGGCAAGAGTACCGGAAAGAGCATGAAACCTCATCGCGTCAAGGAGAATCTTGCATCTAGCAGAAAGATAAGGAGGAAGGATGGAGAGGGGAGAAACGTCAAATAGAGCAGGGAGACAAGGTAAAATCCAACAGGAAGAGGATGAACGTTATCGAGAGGGATCGATCCATACCGCTAACACCGAAACGGAGGAGGAAGAAGAACCTATTCAAGGAAACGAAGAGGAGGACGCCAGTGAAGAAAATATGACATTAGAGAAGATCAGGGAGGTGTTGCGTCTATAAAGAAAAAGACATAGAGCTCTAATGGAGCAAAGAACCGTACTCATGAGGCAGAACGCGATCTCGGTGCATCAAAATAATTAACTTAATGAAGAAAGGACTGTTCGAGATGTGCGAGATGAAGCCGGTATGGGAGAAAACGTAACCCAAGGGGGAGAGATACCACAGGATGAACAGGGAGGATAAAGGGGAGAGCGGAGGCGGAGGCGTCATAGAGAAAGCAGTGAAGAAAGGTTGCTGAGAAGAGATTTGGAGGAAACCAGGTGGGAAGACCAAAGGCGGCGGTTTGAGGAAGAAAGAACTCGAGAAAAGGAGAGGCTTCGGCAGGAGGAAAGGAGAAGAGAAGATGAAAGGATACTAAGGGAGGAAAGAGCTCGGGAAGAACAAAGACAACGTGAACAACAATGGAAAGAGGAAGCGAGGAAATACGCGGAAGATGAAGAAGAGAGATTTCGAAAAGAGAGAAGGGGACGCGAGGAAGAAGGGAGAGAAGTTGATGATGAGCGAGATAGAAGAAGGGGAAAGCGAAGGCGAGACGAAGAAAGAGATGAGGTTCATCAAACAGTCATGAACGAAATACAGGAGATGAAAGCGTTACTCAACAATCCACGAAGAGGAGGAAGAGTGCAGCTGGCAGAGGCAATTGTGGAAGCTGACAAATCACCATTCTCGCGTGAAGTGCTAGAGGGAAGAATCCTAGGAAGGTGTTCGCTGCCAACCTTCGGAAGTATCTTCGACGGAACAGGAAATGATGTACAACATCTAAAATAGTATACCCTCTCACTAATGCAGTGGGCGAGGTACGAAACGGTACTGTTCCAATATTTTCTAGCTAGCTTAACCGGGGAAGCCTCAAAATGGTTCGAAGGGTTAGCGGAAGGTTCAATTTCATCGTTCAAATATTTAAAAAGAATATTCTTGACAACTTACATAAGCAATAATATGTTAAGACCTGGGATAGAAACTTTGTTCAACTTGAGAAGGAAACAAGGTGAAAATCTGCGAAGTCTGATTACGAGATGGAGAACAGTATGCAGTGAACTCGCGGGGAGGGTAGATGAGAGAAATTTCATCCTGGCCTACGTTAACGCGTTAATACCAACCGACCTCTTCCACACACAGCTTTTCATAATTCGCAACACAATATCGATGAGTGAACTCCGAGTGTATCAGGAGGAGTACGTGGCATTGGAGGAAAAACAAATGGAGGCAATTGAGGCAGCTCCAATTCAGTCCAAGGAAGGGAACTCGCGTCTTCTACCAAGAATAGCGAACTTAATAGAAGATAACACGAAATATGTGCACGCAGAACCATTAGCAACAATCCCATCGAAGTTGGTAGCAGTTTCGAGCGGAGACCAAGAGTGGTAGATCAACATCCGAGATATAGCGGCTGAAGCAAGCGGTAATCGTCGGCAATTTATCGCCATTACCCGGCGAGTAATTAGATTTGCTGTGAAATCGGAGATTAATACCCGATTAATCGTGCAGCATATATCCGATGGTGCTCGATGTATTGTAATCCTGTAGCCCAATATAACGCCGTTAATGACGGCGTCAGCATATACCTAGAATATTCTATTAACTGTGAACGTCGTCAGCATCTTTGGTTAACTTTAACGCCGTTACTAACGGAGTCGAGATATACGGGAATATTCTGTAATGTGACGGACTTACAGCAGCAACAAACCATAAGTAAAAATACCACTTAATGGGCCAAATTGATACTTGAATCATCTTTCGGTCCTCATCC
Source organism: Papaver bracteatum (assembly GCA_023529315.1). NCBI lineage: Eukaryota > Viridiplantae > Streptophyta > Magnoliopsida > Ranunculales > Papaveraceae > Papaver > Papaver bracteatum. Next base: position 34,743 of record JAJJWX010004376.1, read on the forward strand.
GAGCCCGTTAACCATTCAACCAAGGAAGCCCACCAGCCTAAACAGAACGTTCAATGGCCAAAGTCAGTCCATGGTCAAAGGCAGTCGATGGTAAAAGTCGGTCAACTGTCAAGGTCAACATTCGGTCAAGGTCAATGGTCAAAGTCAACGACCAGTCAATGGTCAAAGTCAACCGTCGAAGCCATTCGCACCCCTAACTAATTTTCAGTCTTACATCCAGCAACACTGCTAACTTATTCCCAGCCAAAAAACTCTTCTCAAGACCGCCAACCAAGTATTCAACCATGTCGGTGACTCCATCCCGTCTCAATCGGCCAATTATAAACAACCAAAGACCCATCCAAACTGCCAGCCGCCAATCCATCTTACCAGCATGCATAATTTATCATGAGGCATAAGGGTGTTGTTTCATACATAAATCATCATGAAAGCATTCAGCATTGATTCTAGCGGTTTATTTTATGCGTGATTAATCCGAACGGTTAGATACAAAATTGATGATGAAGGCATAAAGACAGCAGTTTCATGCAGAATTCATGAGGGAGGCATAAAGACAGCAGTTTCATGCGAATTTATCTTATAGCCATAAATGGTCAGTTTCATACATAAAACTCCATGAAGGCATGCAACATTTATTCCAACAGTTTCATGCAGAAATTATGAGGGAGGCATGAATGAGAGTTAATGTTATTTATGTATATTAAAGTTAGAAATCGGATGGTATAAATAAGGAGAGCAGAAATGAAAAGTGGAGGGGAGTAGCCAATATAAGGAAAACAGAATGTAATACAATTATCAATGAAAAAATATTCCCCAAGGGGATTCACCCGTGGACGTAGGCAACCATGCCGAACCACGTAAAAATCTGTGTCGCCTTGGTTCGTTCTACAAATCAACCCCCAATCCAAAATACTAAAAAAACTATCCATTATTTATGTTTCGAGCCCAAAAGTGATTTTGGTTACAAACAGTGGCGCCGACTAAGGGTTTCGAAAAAAGAAAATCGTGTTTTACTAGATCGAGATATGGCAATAATAAGACAGACTGCACGAGGGTCTAATTCTTAGAACAATTCCCAACCGCGCAGGAGACGCGAAATGGAGAGGGACGATATTGAGGTTCAATCTGCACCTGTTATACCCACTGGAAACAGACAGGGTCAAGATCATACTCATAACAGATCACTAAATCGTGGACGATATCGAGATCGTTTTCATGACAGAGCTACAGATCCGAATCGCAGAAAGGAAAAATAACCAGTGATCGACGTTGATGGGGAAAACCAAGATGTTCGTGGAAACATAGGGTATGCGTTCGGCATCCCCTCGAGGAAGAATCGAAATCGATAAGATCTGCGTGATGGCCGCACTGCGACTCCCAGTACAGAGGAGGAACAGCTATGGCATCGGCTAAAGGAGCTAGAGAAGGAAAATTCTATCCTGGGATTAGAACGTGAAAACCAACCTCGACCTAGGACCGGTGTTTTGAATAAACAGAGGGTACGATCTGTATGGCAAAGCCTTGGAGGTCGAATTGAACCACAAGTCGCAGATCCTAATAGAGAAGTAGTCGATCTAGACCGAAGAGACAAGAGGCTACTGGTCACCGGAGATTTACCAAAACGACCTAAGAAAGCAGGGGATCAGATAGCTACAACACAGCAGAGTGCGGCCAGAAATACATCTCATTTAAAACGCCTCAGAAATGAGGATGAAGAGGTTCGAGATTGGAACGATGATGAAGATTTTTCTTACGATTACGGTGCTCATTCGGAGCAAAGAAGATCTGGAAAAGAACCTACTGGACCCCATAGTAAAAAAATGAGATCAGATAATCATATTCCAGAGGACCGGGATTATGAACAGGAAGGAAGTTCCGCACATGAAAACCTAAACGCAATAACAGAATCTCGTCTTGCGAGGATGATCGAGAAAGTAATGATGAAAGAACAATCCAGAGAAGAAAATATGGACATGCTACATCGAGCAGCATGACCACCTTTCAAGCAGAATATAAGAGAATTCAGACCTCCAATGAATTTTCTAGTTCCAAAATTACCGGAATTCGACGAGAAAACTGATGATCCATATCAACACATTTTACACTATGAGACTGCCATGTCCTTATGGCAGTACAACGACGAATTGATGTGTAAAATGTTCCCGCAATCCCTTACGGGAGGAGCTATAACGTGGTTCAACCAGCTTCCAGCAGAGTCGATCGGGACTTACCATAAGCTGATTAATGATTTTTGATCTAACTATAAGTACAACAAACGTGATCGGAAAGGATGCCATTTACTGTTCCTTCTAGGAATCCGGAAGGAGGATAGCATCAGACAATTCACTAGGCGTTTCAAGCAAGAGTTAGCGGACGTGGATGGAGCCAACGACCAAGTTGTAATTGCGGCATACAAACAGGCTTACCAACATAATCAAATAGGTGTGTACGGTTCTTTGGTCAAGAGACCACCAAAAACTTTGGAGGAACTATATGATCGAGTTGAAGAGTACGCCCGAGTGGAAGACGATTCTAAATCCCGAGAAGAAGTTAATAGATCATCCAATCATCCAAATGATGGGAAGAAGGAAAAATACAAGAACCGTTCAAACGGAAAGCATACTGATCGTGGCGATGCTCGAGAGAAAAATCAAGGTGAACGACCAAATGGGTAAATAAATTACACGATATGGAGTCAATTTCACGAACATAAATCTTACAGAGCTGTACGAAAAAATACAAAAGGATTTGTTCCCCCCACATCCTTTGGCAGCAGAAACAAGAGATAAACGTGATAGGAGCAAATACTGCAAGTTCCATAAAGACCATGGCCACAAAACTGAGAATTGCCGCTCTTTACAGATCGAGATCAAGCGAATGATCGACGCTGTAAAGCTGCAACAGTACGTGAAAAAGGACTTTGGGAAAGGTTCTGGTCAGTTTGGTACTGCACATGTGATTAACGCTCGCGTGATTAACGTCAGTCACGCTAGGATTCATTCAATGACCAGGCGGGCATCGGAAGACGAAACCAGGAGAAAGCTCAGACAGTTGAAAAAATGGTACTTGACAAATCACATTGATTTTGTCAGTGGTAATGGAGCATAAACTAAGGAGCTTGGGTGCAAAAATATCGAGTTCTCTGATGCAGACATGATAGGTGTATATGCTCCACACAACGATGCTGTCGTTATAACTTCTTGGATTGGCATGTTTCGTGTGCACCGGATTTTAGTGGATACTGGAAGTTCGGTGAGTGTGCTGTTTTCAGGACCTTACACCTCTATGAATCTCCCACACGACCTGATCGAGGAGGATGAAAACCCAATTATCGGTTTCAACGGAGAAGTTACAAAGGAAATTGGAAAAGTGAAGATACCAATAAAATTGGTTGATAAGTCCGTCTTGGGAACTTTCTTGTTGCTGGATTGCAGAGCACCCTACAACGTAATCGTAGGACGAGACTGGCTGCATGAGATCGGTGCAGTCATATCATATAATCATCAGTGCCTGAAGTTTATTACCCCGGACGGAGTTGTGAAAGTTAGAGGCGATCAGGTGGCCGCCTATAAGTGTCATGAGAATGCAATGGATGAGTACAAGAAGTCAGAAGTCAGTGGAAACAAGATCATGCGAGTCGAGCAGAAATAGCAATTACAGAACCCTCTCCCTCCAGAATCATATAGGGGAGAGGACGCAGCTGAACCCCCGATAGTCGATAAACTGATCGATGTCCATATTGGAGATGAGGATCACAAGACAACGTTTGTAGAGGCATATCTGTCGGCACATGAACTCAATGATTTGATTACATTGCTAAGGGAAGACGCCGATATTATTGCATGGAGTTTTGCTGAGATTCCATGGATAGACCCGAATGTAGCCTGCCATAGGCTAAATATCGATGAGAATTTTCGTCCGTTTCTACAGAAAATCAGGAATATGGCGCAAAGAAAAAAGATGGAGTGACTGAAGAGGTCGAAAAATTGTTGGAAGCAGAATTTATTCTACTGGTGAAATATCCTCGATGGTTGTCCAATGTGGTAGCCGTTCCAAAGAAGAATGGTAAAATTCGTGTCTGTATCGATTTTACCGATTTGAATAAAGCGTGTCCGAGTGATCCGTACCGCTACCAATGATAAGAGATTTGGTGGACAAAACCGCAGGGTTTGAAAGACTGTCATTCATGGACGGTTTTTCTGGGTATAATCAAATATGTTTGTTCGAGGACGATCAAGAGCATACTGTGTTCGTGACTGACAGGGGAGTTTACTACTATACTGTAATGCCGTTCGGGCTAAAGAACGTAGGGGAAAACTACCATCACTTGGTGGACCATATGTTCAAGGATCTGACCGGGAAGTCGATGGAGGAATACATCGATGATATGGTAGTGAAATCTCAGCAAAAAGAATCGCATTTTCTTGATCTGCAGAAAACGTTCGATATCTTAAGACAATATCGTATGATGCTCAATCCAACAAAATGTTCGTTCGGGCTGTCATCGGGAAAATTCCTTGGATACTTGATGACACACAGAGGAATCGAGGCAAATCCAGATCAAATCAGAGCCATCAGAGAAATTCCATCCCTAAGAACGAAAAAGGAAGTCCATAAGCTAGCAGGACGATTGGAACCCTTGAACCGTTTCATTTCACGCTCGTCGGATCGATTCAATCCATTCTTTGATGTTTTGAAGAAAGCAGTGAATTTTGGTTGGACGGCTGAGTGCGAAAGGGCTTTTGATGAGATAAAGCAGTATTTTTTCAACCCCACCGGTTTTGGTGAGTCCAAAAGCTGGGCAACCTATTGGAATTTATCTGGCTACAACGGAGAACGCTGTGAGTGCAGTGCTGTTTGTTACGGATCCATATGAGAAGCATGTTTACTTTGTCAAGAGAATCCTTGATTTAGGCGGAAACACGGTACAACAAAATTGATAAGATAGCACTTGCACTATTCCATGCATCTCGTCGCCTAAAGCCTTATTTCCAAGGAAGGCAGATCGTGGTATACTCGGAATACTAGCTGAAGCGAATCCTGGAACGTGCTGATGATTCCAGTCGACTAGCCAAATGGTCAAATTTTCCTGGGCATATGAGATCAAGTACGAAACCAGAACTGCAGAAAAAGAACACGCACTGGATGCACTGCTAGCAGATTTTCCGGTGGACGATATAGAAACGGTTGCTGGAGAAGAAGAAGAGTTTTTCAAAACCACTGAGCCAGTCACTGATCAGACTGGGAGTTTTTCTGCAATGGAGATCGATACACCAGAACCATTGTGGACTTTATTTACTGATGGGTCTTCAAACGTCAGTGGTGATGGAGTAGGATGCATAATCGTTACTCCCGAAGGTTCAAGAATCGAGAAAGTGACCAGGCTAGGTTTCCAAGCATCAAACAACGAAGCCGAATATGAAGTTGTGATTATCGGTTTAAAATCTGTCAAGCATTTGGATTCGAAGAACGTGAAGCTGGTGACAGATTCCATGCTAGTGGTTAACCAATTTCTAGGTACCTACAGAGCAAAGGAGGAGAGAATGGCATTGTATTTGGACCATATGAAAGAGCTAGAAAATGAGTTCTCCTGATTCTCTATTGGGCAGCGACCGCGATTGGAGAACATGCACACAGATGCTTTAGCATATCTGTCTTCCGCAGTGCCGACAGATACCGCCAGATTCGTGGTAGTAGATTTCCATGAATTACCTAGCATCTCCGACAGCCATTTTTTTTTTGCTTTCGAACACGATAGTGGGGGAGAGAGGGAAGATACATTAGCACAGGGAGAAACAGAAAACATCGACAGAAATATGGATATTGATAGTCCAGTGACAGACAGTTCAGGAGGTCATGTTGAAAACAGTGCAGACTGACTCAACCTTACATCTAATTCCTGACAACTGGAGAACTCCCTAAAGATGAGAAACTTGCTGCAATGGTGAAAAGGGATTCATGGAGATACTCAATGATCGAAGGGATGTTATACCGCAAACCTGTAGCTTTGGAGCCATTTTTGCAATGTGTATCAGCCGAGGAAGGACAACTGATTCTAGCAGAGTCTCATGAGGGAATCTGTGGAAGACATTCTGGGGGGCGCAGGGATATTTCTGGACATACATGCAGAGAGATGCTAAAGAATATGCATAGCAATGTGTGCCATGCCAAGAACACGCTCCAATTCCGAAAAAGCCAGCCAACGAGTTGCATCCAGTTTTCAGTCCCTGGCCATTCTCTATGTGGGGATTGGACATCGTCGGACCACTTCCAAAAGCTCCTGGAGGTGTCAGATTCGTATTAGCCGCTACCGACTATTTCACCAAATGGGTCGAAGTAGTGGAACTGGTACACGTTACTAGGTATGATGTGAAAAGATTCATATGGGAGAATATTGTCTGCAGATTTGGAATCCCAGACGCGATAATATCGAACAATGGGAAACAGTTTGATTCCGGAGTAATCAAGGATTTCTTCAAGGGGCTGAATATTCGCCATAATTTCTCCTCTCCATACTATGCTCAGAGCAATGGGCAGGCAGAAGCGACCAACCACGTTATTATGAGCTGCTGCGAATAATCGAATCCACAGTCAACCCTAAATGACAAAACAGTACAGTTCGAGTCTGTTGTCAGCCGACACCTTGCAGATAGGGTGAATGCACGGTTCGAGAATTTTCACCCTGTCTCAATTTTATCCCCATCATGCGGGACAACAACAAATGTGGCGAACGTTTTCATCTGTCCAGGCACATGAGAATGTACACGTCCCAAACTTTGCTCACATCTTGAATAGCAGGATTGGCCCCCTGTGCAGATTCAAGATGGCATAAAAACTCAACTTTTCACTCCATGCGCAAGCTAAATGCAGTAAGGAGGTGCACCCCTGCGCGAGCATTGAGCAGCATGATACAAAACACACTGGGGGAGAGTTGTATGTCACCCCAACCATTTGGGGACAGGATGTATGCCACCCCAGCTAAGCATCACACTTCTGGGGGCGAGTCATGTAAGACTCCAGAAAAATTCGTAGGCAAACCCGAACTTCTTAACCCATAACAGGTTATGGATTAAGAGGGGGCGATGTTTGTACCCCTAATATTCTACACAAGAAAATGGGCAAGTTTTGGCCTTATAAACCCCATGTCCAAGACCATGGGAAACAAACAAAGCAAGGCCTAGCTAACAAACATTCAATTCGCAAGCCCATGAGCAAAAACTCAAACTTGGGATAGAAGGTTCCGCATAAGGACCGCCACTCCACGAATTACCAGTCCGGCAACCAATTCCGCCACGACAACGGCCAAGTCCGGCGTCCATAGCCCGCGGCCAAGTCTGGCGGCCATAGCCAGCGGCTGAAGCAAGCGGTAATCGGCGGCGATTAATCGCCATTACCCGGCGAGTAATTAGATTTGCTGTGAAATCGGCGATTAATACCTGATTAATCGTGCAACATAGATCCGATGGTGCTCGGTGTATTGTAATCCTGTAGCCCAATATAACGCCGTTAATGACGGCGTCAACATATACCTAGAATATTCCGTTAACTGTGAACGTCGTGAGCATCTTCGGTTAACTTTAACGCCGTTACTAATGGCGTAGGGATATACGGGAATATTCCGAAATGTGACGGACTTACAACAACAACAAACCATAAGTAAAAATACCACTTAATGGGCCAAATTGATACTTGAATCATCTTTCGGTCCTCATCCGAGCTCGTTAACCAGTCAACCAAGGAATCCCACCAGCCTGCACAGACCGTTCAATGGCTAAAGTCAGTCCATGGTCAAAGGAAGTCGATGGTCAAAGTTGGTCAACTGTCAAGGTCAACATTCGGTCAAGGTCAATGGTCAAAGTCAACGACCAGTCAATGGTCAAAGTTAACCGTCGAAGCCAGTCGCACCCCTAACCAATTTCGATCTTTACCGCCAACAACGCCGCTAATCGATTTGCCAAAAACTCTTCCAGATCGCCAACCAAAAGATTCAACCATGTTTCCATCTGACCTCCATCCAGTCTGCCGACCAATTATGTAGCCAACCAGCACCCATCAAAACTGCCAGCCTCCAGTCCATCTTACCAGCATGCATAATTTATCAGGAGGCATAAGGGTGCTGCTTCATACATAAATCATCATGAAAGCATTCAGCATTGATTCCGGCAGTTTCAGCCATGCAGCATTAATCCGAAAGGTTACATATAGAATTGATGATGAAGGCATAAAGACAGCAGTTTCATGTAGAATTCATGAGGGAGCATAAAGACAGCAGTTTCATTCGAATTTATCATATAGCCATAAATGGGCAGTTTCATACATAAATCTCCATGAAGGCATGCAACATTGATTCCTAGTTTTCATGCGAGTAAATTATGAGGGAGGCATGAATGAGAGTTAATGTTATTTATGTATATTAAAGTTAGAAATCGGATGGTATAAATAAGGAGAGTAGAAATGAAAAGTGGAGGGGGGTAGCAAATAGGAGGAAAACAGAATGTAATACAATTATCAATGAAAAAATACTCCCCAAGGGGATTCACCCGTGGACGTAGGCAACCATGTCGAACCATGTAAATATATGTGTCGCCTTGGTTCGTTCTTCAAATCAACCCCCAATCCAAAATAATAAAAAAACTATCCATTCTTTGTGTTTCAAGCCCAAAAGTGATTTTGGGTACAAACAATAGCAATTAAAGGAACCATCCCCACTCGGAGAACCGATCATGAACTTCGCAGCAGTAGAACCCACACAAGAGGTAAACTTGGGTAGAGAAGATGAAGCGAAAACGGTGAGGATCGGGACAAGAATGGAGGCGGACGAGGAAGAAAACTTGATAAAGATGCTAAGAGAGTACCTTGATCTATTTTCAAGGGGCATGAATGAGATGCCTGGGATAGACCCCGAAGTCGCTTGCCACCGACTGGATCTGAACCCAGTAATCAAGCCAATAAGGCAACTAAATACGAAAGATAGCAATTGCTTACCACAAGCAAATAGTGAAGGAAATACAGAAAATGCTGGACTTGGGAATAATAAGACCCGCGAAGTACCCAACGTGGGTAGCCAACATGGTGATTGTACCAAAAAAGACTACAGGAATACGAATATGCTTAGATTTTAGTGACTTGAATACTGCCTCTTCGAAGGATAGTTTCCCACTACCCAATATACCGCAGATGGTGGAGTATGCATCTGGGTACAAGCGGCTGACGTTAATGGACGGTTATTGTGGATACAATCAGATACCACTCGTGTAGGAAGACCAAGAGAACACGGCTTTCTTCGCCCCAAGAGGTTTGTATTGCTATATTAGAATGTCATTTGGATTGAAGAATGCGGGAGCAACCTACCAACGAATGGTCGAGAAGATTTTCGCTAAATGGGTGCACAATAAACTGGAAGTCTACGTCGACGACATGCTGGTAAAAACTAAGGAGTCAGGGGATCATATTTAGGATTTAAAAGAAATCTTTGAACAGATGAGGGCGTACAAAATGAAAATGAATCCCGTAAAGCGTATATTTGGGGTAGAATCAGCGAAGTTTCTAGGGCATATCGTGTCCGAGAAAGGAATTGAAGTGGATCCGACAAATATTCATGCAATATTGGATATGTCATCGCCAGCAACGGTAAAAGACGTGAAAAAACTAAATGGGCAATTGGCAGCTTTGGGAAGATTCGTTTCCAAATCTTCGGATAGATGCAAACCCTTCTTCGACATCTAGAAGAAGGGAGCAAAATTCTCGTGGACACAGGAATTTGAACAGGCACTGCAAAATATAAAATAATATCTCATTAACTTATCAATTCTCCAGAAGCCGGAACCAGATGAAGAATTACTAATTTGCCTCGCAGCTACATCAAATGCAATAAGTTCAGTATTGCTTCGGACAAATGAAGGCGTCGAAAAGCCTATATTTTACGTCATCAAAACCCTCAATACTGCTGAGAAGAATTACCCGAAGATAGAAAAGTTAATCCTAGCATTGGTGTACTCATCAGAAAAATTAAGAACCTATTTTCAGACACACAAAATAAAGGTTCTAACCAGAGTCCCGATAGAGTCAACTTTAAAAAATATGAGGAGAGTTGGGCGAGTTGAAAGATGGAATTCCCGAATTGATCAATTCGGTTTAAAATACGAAGTCACACATAATCGCAGAATTTCTGGCCGATTTTCCAATAGAAGAAAATGAAGGAGTGGAAGAGATGTTAGATATAGATGAGGAGTGTCCAGATCCTATAGATCTACTGAGATAAAATCATCCAAGGAGATGGGAAATATTTGTGGACGGATCCTCCAACAGCGCTGGAGGAGGAATGGGAATAGTATTTACTTCGCCAAAAGGAGCAAGGAAGGTGTTCTGCTTTCGATTGGAATATAAATCTACTAATAACGTAACGGAATATGAGGCAGTCATACAATCTCTAAGGCTAGCCATCGAGATGAGGTTGGAAGAAATAAGAATAACCAGCGACTTTCAGTTGGTGGTCATGCAGATATAAGGAAGGTACCAGGCGAATGATATTGTGATGAACCGATATTTACAACTCGTAAAAGAATACTCAAAGAAAATACCAAATATAATCTGGAGACAGGTAAGCAGGGACAATAATAGGCATGCATATGCCTTAGCCTTCATCACATCAATGATCGAAGATACCTCGGAGAAATATATCCGAATTGAAAGGTTAATTCACCCATCGGTAACCAACGAGTTGGAAGGTGAAAAATCCATAATGATAATAGAGGATAGCATACCTAACGATTTGGGAGAAGATGACTGGAGGACACCTATCCACAGTTACCTCTAAAGGGTAGAACTACCTAGGGAAAGATTCGAGGCACACAAGATCAAGGGGAGGTCTACAAACTATGAACTAAGAGAAGGAATCTTATATCGGAGATCATTCCTAGTACCACTACTTCGGTGCTTGTCACAAGAAGAAGGAGTGCAGATCATGAAGGCAATACATTACGGTGATGCTGGAAATCACAGCGGAACTAGATCATTGGCCTACAAAACCAAAACGCAAGGATACTTCTGGCCAAGCATGCATAAATATGCAAAAGGTGTATCAACGAGGTGTGAAGCTTGTCAAAGATTCGGAAGACGTATACATGCACCCTCGACGAACTTGAATTATGTGCTAAGTGTGTGGCCATTCTCCATACGGGGAATAGACATCGTGGGACCATTTGTTACTGGAAGCTTGCAGCGAAAATACCTGATAGTGGAAACAGACTATTTCACGAAGTGGGTTGAAGCCAAACCGGTGAAGAATACCCAAGCTGGCAACATATACGATTTTATACTTGAGCATATCATCTGTAGATTCGGAATCCCTCTGCAGATAGTCTCGGATAATGGAATGCAATTCGAGGGAGAGAACGTGAAGATGTTATTTAACACTTTTAAGATACAGTCCGCAAAGTCAACTCCGTTATACCCACAGAGTAATGGGAAAGCGGTGGAGACGAACAAAACGATAGCATCCACTCTAAAAAATAAGCTAGATGGACATCTCCATAACTGGTGCGAAGAATTTCCGAAGGTGTTATGTTCATACAGAACTACCAGACGGGAAGCAACCGGAATTTCCCCCTTTTGCTTGGCATATGGAGTAGAGGCGATTCTGCCTACTGAGATCATGTTTCCAACCAAAAAACGAGAGGCCTGGAAAAAGGGCTTAAACTCGGACCTGATATTAGCAAACCTAGTTGACTTGGAAGAAAACAGGGAGATTTATCTACAGCACATGACGAACTATCACCGAAGACTATCTCGTGAGTACAAAAAGAGGGTGAAGGAAAGAGGTTTCGTCCCAGGGGAGTTAGTTCTGCGAGAGATACCCCCGTATCAAAAGGGACCCGGAGGAAAGCTGGAGCCTACATGGGAAGGAGCTTTCATCGTGAAAATAAAAGTAGGGAACGGAGCTTATGAGCTTGCGGACTGTGAAGGGAAAGATACAGATAGCAACGGAGACGTGATATATGGCGAAGCAGAAAGGCAGGGTCGCATACTAGACCATCCATGGAATCCAATTTACATCAAGAAGTATTATCCTTAATAAGCCGGGACTCGCAAAGAATTTTTCTATAAATATATAAATATATATATATATATATATATATATATATATATATACCATTCGACTGAAATGTTTACTTTTCGAGCAACAGAAACAAAGCAGAAAACAAGATGCAATTCGGAGAATATTTCAAATGAATGAATGCATAAGACCTTACGCGTTTATTTTTCGAGCAACAGAAGAATAGGCGATCGTAAGCCCTATAAAAAACCTCTACATAGGGAGGCTGAGACCTCGTGGTGTGAAACCTAGTTCGTACAAAGTGCAAGAGGCAAATGTAAGACCTAATGCGCGTCACGAGATAATCTCGGGATATGGCTAAAAACCATCAGCTAGTGGAAAGAAGTAAGACCCATCCGCCGGGGGTCCCAATTGGGTAACTGCTTGGTAAGGGGTGTAAGAAATATCCAGTGGAGAAGAAGATGGCCTGGTGTAGTTCTTCCTCTCGGTCCCAAAACCACATCAACTAGGGTGTGACTTCGTACCCAAGATCCGTATCGGCGAAAGGGCACGAGATCACGAAATAACTAATACCTAAGCCCAAAAGCACGGGGATACTCAGAGGGAAAGGGACGGCATCCTCCTTTAGGGAGTTGAGTGACCACAAAAGTCGGAAATATTACGGGGATGGTACTCACGGGAGTAGGTAGACCTGTGATATTATTTCATAATAAGACCTCAATGAGCGAGATAAGGCGAGGTTGATGGATATTTACTTCGCAAGAGTAAAGAGCGCCTGAGACTTCGTCGAAAATCCCTGACCAATGGGGTGGGGCATAATAAGACCTTAACTAGGAGGAAAGATAAGACACCGAACTGATGAGAGAGATGTGAGGCAAGACATGAGACCTAAGGCAAAACAAAAGGCAAGATACAAATCAAAGCAAGAGGCAAGTGCATCACAAATCTTGATCACACAAATCTTTGCAAGACAAATATTAATCCGTCATAAGGCTCTATCTCGTGATAATAAGTCACACATAAGGGTGTATACATTAACTTAATTATGTTATGAATTGAACAATAATAATTGCAGCGAGGTAACAAATGCGAGGTCAATAATAAATGCGAGGTCGATAACAGATGGGCGGATAAGGCAGTGAAAGTAAGGCTGCCGAGAGCTGAAAGCACAAGGTATGCTACATAAATCAAAGAAAGAATAAGAGGAAAGTATATACTTTAAATACGGTTTTATTCTTTCGAGAATTTATTTCTCAATAAGATAAGGGAATAATTACTTCGGAAACACTCAAAGAACAAGAGGCAAGTATATACTTTGAGTCAATTTATTATTCTTTGATTATTCCCTTCGTCAAGTATATACTTGGTATAACGGATTGATTCTGAGATATCAGGATAAAGCGACAACTAAGAAACATGCAGATTACACATATGATGACCATCATAATCGTATCAAGCAGAAAATCCGATATATTAAGGCAAAGGAAAAATAAGAGTATGAAACCAAGCAGAAAAGCTGATATACTAAGCCATAAAAGAATAAATTGTCATGCCCCCAAGCTTGGGAGCGCCCAGATAAAATGTTAATAAAATGAAGAACTAAAGTATCAAACGAACATCAAAGAGAGTAATCAAGGATTGTTGGCTTCTTTTTCATCAAGACCATCACCGGATACTCCAGCTCCAACACCGGCACCAGCCCAAGCATCACCCATACTTCTCGTGCCTTGAGGAACCTCGTGGTGAGGTCCCCCGATGTCTTCATCGGTCTCAATATCTTCGCTTTCATCTTTGACATTGACAGTAGGCTCATCATCGGAGAAAACCTCGAGATTCATGTCAGGAACGTCTATGCCATGGGAACTGCAAAGCTCGGTGACGAATTTCATTTTCTATTCTTGGGCGTTTCTATGAGTAAACTTCGCAACTCTCTTGGCGTCCTTATCCATCTAGTCACAATCCTCGTTCAAGGATGAAAGGCTTTCCTTCAGATCGGACACTTTCTTGGCCAAACCATCCCTCTGGCGAGACAGGTGCAGAATTTGATTCTTCATACTCTCCTCGGATTTTGCGAAGATAACAGTGAAATGAGAAACATGAAAAACAGAACAAAATGTGAAGCACGATAATAACACCTAGAGCTACCTTTTTTCTGTGAAATAACAGAATTTAAAGTTTTCTGAACATCAAGGTTAAAGTGATCAAGTCTTGATATTTCTGATTCAAGAAAGCTGTGAAATTCAAGAGACGATTTGTCCATGTCTTCACCATTACCAGGAACGGGTTTATCACCACTAGGAGACCATATAACAAGTTTACCACTTATCGGAGGAACAACAAGCTTCTTCTTCGGGGGAGGAACATGAGTTGTTTTCTTGCCTTGAAGTTTCTCTAAGCGAGCCAGGATAGAGGACATATCGTTATTTAACTCACTATTTTCATCTCTTAACCCAGTGTTCTCAGCATTTAACTTTTCATGTTTAAGTTTTAACTCGGAAAGCTCACTCCTGAGCCTGCGAAGTTCAACTTCGGATTTATCCTTCCTTTTAATTATCCTATCTTTGTCTTCCTCAAGACGCTTAGTATGATCCATGGATAAGGAATGTAGGTAACGGGAAGTAGTAAGGGAATTACTGACTCATCGAAGTTCATCCTTCAAACGTTCATTCTCTTCGTGAAGATGGAAATTCAATTCTTCATTGTTAGCAGACTCATTAGCTAAACGATCAGCCAAGGAATATGACGTCGTTAGCTATTCGTTCAAGATATCATTTTCAAATAGATAACAGTTGATATGGGACAAAAGATTCGCTTGTTCAACTTGGCAGTCATCCACGGTCGACTTGGCTTCTTCGAAACTCATGTAATACTTCGCGGAACGGGCTTGACGAAAATAAAAGAATAGTAAAGACGGGAACGAGATAGAATTAAAGACCGAGAAGAGGTTAAACTTACTGCTAAGTTCCGAAATCCTCTGATATTTCTTGACAGAGCGCTCCTTCTCGTCAGCGAGATAATTTTTAAGATCCTGGATACGTTCATGAGAAGTCCTCAGATTTTCGCGAGAAACCTTCATCTCCACGAGCTGAGCCATGTGACAGTTGAATTCCTGCGAAATATTCGAAGTCAATAGGGATTCATATATAAATTACATAAGAGATCGACATCACTAACCAGGGCCATAATAGCGGCGTGCTGATTGGTGGAGAGGTTTAACGAAGCATTCTGTATAAAGTACTGGTCTTGAGCTAGAAAAGTATCAGTGCTGAACGAGATCACAGACTCCATGGATGCAGATCTTGTGGAGGGCGCGTTCCGAGTAAAAATGAAGGCATTTCTCAAGAAGTTCATATCGGGGGTGTAGGATGGATCCTCCACCTCGAAGACTTTCCGAGTTTTTGCATCAGAAGGACCGACAGATGATTTAACCGGGGAGTCATCCACAGTGATGTGAGGAGTTGGCATAGGGATCTTTGGAAGAGGAGTGGATTCTGGAGGCACTTCAGAATCATTCTTGGTATAAGGAGAAGGAGGCACTGCAGGTTTCTATGATGTAGGAATGAGGGTGAGTTCCCCTATATCCAGAACTCTGCGCCGTTTGGGAGGCTCAGTGGAAGGAACTGATTGAGAGGGAACCTGAAAACGGAAAATTATAATTTTGAGTCATATGAAGACTAAGGAAGCGCGAAGAGGAGTGTCACTTCGGAGAAAACACGATAGAGAAGTACCTTAGCCGCATCAACAGCCGAAGAGATCTCTCGACGATCTCTCATCTTAGAAATACGTGGAGAAACAACGGGAGGCTCTACGAACTCCTATTCCTACAAAGCATTAAAGTTAGACCCTGAAAGTAAAATAAAGACACCAAAAACGAAATAGGAAACGGGATACCTGATCAGGAACTGGAGACCCAGCAGTAAATTTCTTGGAAGATCTATCCTTAATCAAGTCATGAGCAGGCCGTGCGTACTAAAAAAATAATAAAAAATTCAGACGAAAGAACGAAAAATAAAACAGAGGAAGTCCAGCGAGATTACATCGGAGGGTCTCTCGGACCAGCAGAATTTCCAAGGCTCGTAAGAAGCGAGATGAGCATGACCTTGGAGAGGACCATCCCAAGCTTTCCCTGACTCGTCAAAGCCCCAGACAAGGGGACCTTAAATAATGACTGGGAACATCATCCAGTCTTCATCATTGGTCAAGCGAAGAGAGGGGCCTTTAGGGGCTTCATTTGAAGAACTGACGGGCTCGACATCCAGGAGAAGAAATTTGGAAGGGTCCTTCACGGAATTCCGATGTAAAGAGATATCCCACTCTTAATACTTCCTTCTTCGGCCTTGGTTCTGGTCAATATAATTTTCCGAGAAAGAGGAAATATTATAATCGGCTGAGTCAAAATCCTCTGTCGATGTGGGGATTTGAGATAAACCATTAGAAGAACGCCTTACAAACTAGTTACCAATCCGAATTTCATTGCCACTCAGTTGGAAAACTCCCCTGTTGATATAGGAAATAATCTCATAGAAAAGCGGATTCTGAGCGTCATACAAAGAAAAGGTTAGACCCACTCTCAGCTGACCTAAGGGGGGTAATCATCCTGGTGGACGACCATGTTTTCGCCTCGATCCAACGACAGTTCAATTCCACCTGTCTAGTTGCGACAACCGGAGGTGTGACGGAGGAATCCACCGCCGGCGACAGAGTTAATCCTAACTTCTTGAAATCGGCATGGAAATCTTCAAGATACTTTGATGTAGTGGCAGGAGGAAACTTCTTGGGCGCCATTGTTGAAAGAAGAGGTGGTAGTAAGGGGAGATTGAGGAAGAAACTAGAATATTAGGGAAGAAGGGGTTGGAGAATGTAAAGAAGAAAAAAAGGTGAAGAAGAAGACTATTTATAATGGACAAAGGCATGACCGGAAGAAATGGTCACTCGAGAAGGGGAACTGGCTGGTAACTGTTGATGGGAATCGTGGGAGACAAGATAGCGAAAATTCCGGGTACGTGGAGGTTACGAATCTAATGCGGGATTATCTTTCCTTTCTTGGTTCACGCAAACGCATTAGATTCGTAACCGCCACGTACCCGTATTTTCCGCTATCTTGTCTCCCACGATTCCCATCAACAGTTACCAGCCGGCTCCCCTTCTCGAGTGACCGTTTCTCCCTGTCATGCCTTTGTCCATTATAAATAGTCTTCTTCTTCACCTTTTTTTCTTCTTTACATTCTCCAACCCCTTCTTCCCTGATATTCTAGTTTCTTCCTCAATATCCCCTTATTACCACCTCTTCTTTCAACAATGGTGCCCAAGAAGTTTTCTCATGCCACTACATCAAAGTATCTTAAAGATTTCTAGGCCGATTTCAAGAATTTAGGCTTAACTCTGTCCCCGGCGGTGGATTCCTACGTCACACCTCCGGTTGTCGCAACCAGACAGATGGAATTGAACTGCCGTTGGATCGAGGCGGAAACATGGTCGTCCACCAGGATGATTACCACCTTAGGTCAGCTGAGAGCGGGTCTAACCTTTCCTAGGTATGACGCTCAGAATCCGCTTTTCTATGAGATTCTTGCCTATATAAACAGGGGAGCTTTCCAACTGAGTGTCAATGCAATTCGGATTGGTAACGAGTTTTTAAGGCATTATTCTGATGGTTTATCTCAAATCTCCACATCGGCAGAGGATTTTGACTCATCCGATTATAATATTTCCTCTTTCTTGGAATATTATATCGACAAGACCCAAGGTCGAAGAAGGAAGTATCAAGAGTGGGATATCTCTTTACATCGGAAGTCCGTGAAGGACCCTTCCAAAGTTCTTCTCCTGGATGTCGAGCCCGTCAGTTCTTCAAAGAAAGCCCCTAAAGGCCCCTTTCTTCGCTTGACCAATGATGAAGACTGGATGATGTTCCCAGTCGTTGTTGAAGGTCCCCTTGTCTGGGGATTTGACGAGTCAGGGAAATCTCGGGATGGTCCTCTCCCAGATCATGCTCATTTCGTTGCTTACGAGCTTTGGAAATTCTGCTGGTCCGAGAGACCCTCCGATGTAAGATCGTTGGACTTCCTCTGTTTTATTTTTCTTTCTTTCGTCTGAATTTTTTATTATTTTTTTAGTACGCACGGCCTGCTCATGACTTGATTAAGGATAGATCTTCCAAAAAATCTACTGCTGGGTCTCTAGTTCCTGATCAGGTATCCCGTTTCCTGTTTCGTTTTTGGTGTCTTTATTTTACTTTCACGATCTAACTTTAATGCTTTGTAGGAAGAGGAGTTCGTAGAGCCTCCCGTTGTTTCTCCACGTATTTCTAAGATGCGAGATCGTCGAGAGATCTCTTCGGCTGTTGATGCGGCTAAGGTACTTCTCTATCGTGTTTTCTCCGAAGTGACACTCCTCTTCGCGCTGCCTCAGTCTTCATATGACTCAAAATTATAATTTTCCATTTTCAGGTTCCCTCTCAATCCGTTCCTTCCACTGAGCCTCCCAAACGTCGCAGAGTTCTGGATATAGGGGAACTGACCCGCATTCCTACATCCTAGAAACATGAAGTGCCTCCTTCTCCTTATACCAAGAATGATTCCGAAGTGCCTCCAGAATCCACTCCTCTTCCAAAGATCCCTATACCAACTCCTCACATCATTATGGATGACTCCCCGGTTAAATCATCTATCGGTCCTTCTGATGCAAAAACTCGTAAAGTCTTCGAGTTGGAGGATCCAGCCTACACCCCCGACATAAACTTCTTGAGAAATTCCTTCATTTTGACTCGGAACGCGCCCTCCACAAGATCTGCAGCCATGGAGTTTGTGATCTCGTTAAGCACTGATACTATTCTGGCTCAAGACCAGTCCTTTATGTAGAATGCTTCGTTGAACCTCTCCACCAATTAGCACGCCGCTATTATGGCCCTGGTTAGTGTTGTCGATCTCTTATGTAATTTATATACGAATCCCTATCTGACTTCGAATATTTCGCAGGAATTCAACCGTCACATGGCTCAGCTCGTGGAGATGAAGGTTTCTCGCAAAAATCTGAGGACTGCTCAGGAACGTATCCAAGATCTTAAAAATGATCTCGCTGACGAGAAGGAGTGCTCTGTCAAGAAAGATCAGAGGATTTCGGAACTTAGCAGTAAGTTTAACCTCTTCTCGGTCTTTAATTCTATCTCGTTCCCGTCTTTACTATTCTGATATTTTCGTCAAGCCCGTTCTGCGAAGTATTACATGAGTTTCGAAGAAGCCAAGTCGACCGTGGATGACTTCCAAGCTGAACAAGAGAATCTTTTATCCCAGATCAACTGTTATCTATCTGAAAATGAGATCTTGAACGAAAAGCTAGCGACGTCATATTCCTTGGATGATCATTTAGCTAATGAGTCAGCAAACAATGAAGAATTGAATTTCCATCTTCACGAAGAGAACGAACGTTTGAAGGATGAACTTCAACGAGTCAGTAATTCCCTCACTACTTCCCATAACCTTCACTCCTCATCCATGGATCAGATTAAGCATCTTGAGGAAGACAAAGATAGGATAATTAAAAGGAAGGATAAATCCGAAGTTGAACTTCTCAGGCTCAGGAGTGAGCTTTCCGAGTTAAAACTTAATCATAAAAAGTTAAAGGCTGAGAACACTGGGTTAAGATATGAAAATAGGGAGTTAAATAACGATATGTCCTCTTTCCTGGATCGCTTAGAGAGACTTCAAGGCAAGAAAACAGCTCATGTTCCTCCCGCGAATAAGAAGCTTGTTGTTCCTCCGATAAGTGGTAAACTTGTTATAGGGTATCCTGGTGGTGATAAACCCGTGCCTGGTCATGGTGAAGACATGGACAAATCGTCTCTTGAATTTCACAGCTTTCTTGAATCAGAAAGATCAAGACTTGATCATTTTAACCTTGACGTTCAGAAAACTTTAAATTATGTTATTTCACAGAAAGAAGGTAGCTCCAGGTGTTATTATCGTGCTTCACATTTTGTTCTGTTGTTCATGTTTATCATTTCGGTGTTATCTTCACAGAATCCGAGGAGAGTATGAAGAATCAAATTCTGCACCTGTCTCGCCAGAGGGATGGTTTGGCCAAGGAAGTGTCTGATCTGAAGGAAAGCCATTCATCCTTGAACGAGGATTGTGACCAGATGGAGAAGGACGCCAAGAGAGTTGCGAAGTTTACTCGCAGAAACACCCAAGAGGAGAAAATAAAATTCGTCACCGAGCTTTGCAGTTCCCATGGCATAGACGTTCCTGACATGAATCTCGAGGTTTTCTCCGATGATGAGCCTACTGTCAATGTCGAAGATGAGAGCGAGGATACTGCGACCGATGAAGACATCGAGGGACCTCACCACGAGGTTCCTTAAGGAACATGAAGTATGGGTGATACTAGGGCTGGTTCCGGTGTTGGAGCTGGAGGATCCGGTGATGGTCTTGATGAAAAATAATCCAACAATCCTTGATTACCTCTTTGATGTTCGTTTGATACTTTATTTCTTCATTTTATTAACATTTTATCTAGGCGCTCCCAAGCTTGGGGGGCATGACAATTTATGCTTTTATGCCTTAGTATATCAGCTTTTCTGCTTGGTTTCATACTCTTATTTTTCCTTTGCCTTAATATATCGTCTTTTCTGCTTGCTGCGCTTATCTTGGTCATCATATGTGTAATCTGCATGTTTGTTAGTGGTCGCTTTATCCTGATATCTCGGAATCAATCCGTTATACCAAGTATATACTTGACGAAGGGAATAATCAAAGAATAATAAATTGACTCAAACTATATACATGCCTCTTGTTCTTTGAGTGTTTCTGAAGTAATTGTGCCCCTATCTTATTGCGAAATAAATGCTCGATAGAATAAAACCGTATTTAAAGTATATACTTGCCTCTTATTCTTTCGTGGATTTATGTAGCATACCTTGTGCTTTCAGCTCTCAGCGGCCTTACTTTCACTACCTTATCCGCCCATCTGTTATCGACCTCGCATTTGTTACCTCGCTGCAATTATTATTGTTCAATTCATAACATAATTAAGTTAATGTATACATCCTTATGTGTGACTTATTATCACGAGATAGAGCCTTGTGACGGATTAATCTTTGTCTTGCAAAGATTTGTGTGATCAAGCTTTGTGATGCACTTTCCTATTGCTTTGATTTGTATCTTGCCTTTTGTTTTTATCTTGCCTCCTAGTTAAGGTCTTATTATGCCCCACCCCGTTGGTCAGGGCTTTTGGATGAAGTATCAGGCGCTCTTTACTCTTGCGTAGTAAATATCCATCAACCTCGCCTTATCTCGCTCATTGAGGTCTTATTATGCAACAATCACTACAGGAAAAATATACATCTATAACTGGAGATTTACAACGCTTCGCTAAGTATTGTAGAAAGTCCTATATTTTACAACTGGTTTCAAAGGAAGAGTTGTCGTATATCATCACTGCCAACCCTTAGGAAACAAGGGGTTGCGCTAGGAAAACAAACGATAACTCCTTAAGCAAAACAGTTGTGACAACATTTAGCTATAACAACGTTGTTCCATATATGTAGTAACTTAGCCTATCACAACACTTATAAGTGTTGTTGAAGTACACAAAAATATGATACTGAAAATACTGAAAAATATGTTAGAGGGGAGATTCGAACATGAACCTACTGCATGGAAGTCTAACTCATCAACCACCCTTTCAGTTCACAAGTTTTGATATTTTTTTTTTTTTAAATAGAAAGCTACAACAACACTTATAAGTGTTGTTAAGTAAAAATATATAATGTTGGAAAAAATAAGGTTGGGGATTCGATCCCGAGCCTCAAGCGTGGAAGTCTACACCACTAACCATCCTACACTATAACATGTTCTGTTAAGTTTGTGGTTCTTTAATACACTAATTATACACTAACTTTATGACAACCCTGCATAAGTGTTGTAAAACAAAATATAATGCTCAAAAAGTAATGCTCAAGTCGAGTGAAGCAAATGCATAAGGAAGCCTTCTCGAAAATTACTTATTTCCAATTAGGGTAGTCTGGTCATTTTCACGGTCTCCATAATGTTTATTGCACTTATTTCCATCAAGGGTAATATGGTCATTTTCACATTCTGAAATATTTACTTTACCTATTTCTGATAAGGGTAGTCTTTTCATTTTTCACAGTCTCCATAATATTTATTGGACTTATTTAAATTAGGGTAATATGGTCATTTTTCATATTTTATAATATTTACTTTACCTATTTCCGATAAGGGTAGTCTTGTCATTTTTCACAGTCTCCATAATATTTATTGGACTTATTTACATTAGGGTAATATGGTCATTTTTCATATTTTATAATATTTACTTTACTTATTTCCAATAAGGGTAGTCTGGTCATTTTCACAGTCTCCATAATATTTATTGCACTTATTTCCATCAAGGGTAATATGGTCATTTTCAAAGTGTAATATTTATATTACTTATTTCTGATAACGGTAGTCTGGTCATTATTAAAGTTTCCATAATATTTATTGCACTTATTTTCACTAAGGGTAATATGGTCATTTTCGTAGTCTCTAATATTTTCTTTATTTATTTCCGATAAGGTACGTAGTCTGGTCATTTTCACAGTCTCCATAATATTTATTGCACTTATTTCCATTAAGGGTAATATCGTCATTTTCACATTCTGTAATATTTACTTTACCTATTTCCGATAAAGGTAGTCTTGTCATTTTTCACAGTCACCGTAATTTTTATTGCACTTATTTCCATTAAGGGTAATATGGTCATTTTCACATTTTGTAATATTTACTTTACCTATTTCCAATAAAGGTAGTCTGGTCATATTTATCGATTTCGATGATATATCTGCTAAGTTTGAAGTCTGAACCCTCTCAGAGCTTCTCGGTTCATAGTTTGTCGTTATATCACATTTGAAGATGGAATCAACATTGAGCTTCATATTTATCGATTTCGATGATATATCCTGCTAAGTTTGAAGTAAGAACCTCTCTTGAGCTTCTCGCTTCATAGTTTGTTTATCGTTATACCACATTTGAAGATGGAATCAACACTGAGCTTCATATTTATCGATTTCGATGATATATCCCGCTAAGTTTGAAGTCTGAACCCTCTCGGAGCTTCTCGGTTCATAGTTTGTTTATCGTTATACCACATTTGAAGATGGAATCAACACTGAGCTTCATATTTATCGATTTCGATGATATATCCTGCTAAGTTTGAAGTCTGAACTCTCTCGGAGCTTCTCGGTTCATAGTTTGTTTGTCGTTATACAAAGAGAAAGCACAAAAACACAAAAAAAACACCGATTATCGAATTCATTTTTATTTTCCCGATTCATTCTTATATATTTTTTGGATTTTTTTACATCAGAATGTCGATATCAATGTCATAAATTTATTAATATTTTTTTGGAATTTTTTTCGTGTCGAATGTTGATAATAGAACTGAATACATGAGTTCGTATTAGCACAAAATGAACACAATTTCCATGATCCGTATGATAATCCCTGGTCAAATCTCTACCGTCCAAATATATCCCTAATCCGTATGACATTCCCTAACTAAATCTCCACCATTCATCTCTCACTTTTCTCACTTGTCTTCCCTCTTTTCTCTCATATCTTTCTCTCTAACCTCTCATAAGTTTTCCCTTGCAGAAAAAACCCTAATTTTTGTTCTATTGAAACAGGAAATTGAAGACACTGATAGTTATTTCATATCATCTCAACTATCTCTCTTTGTTTCTCTTGCTGTTTCTCTTTCACTTTTACAAAGTAATCTCAGAACCTATGGCGGCTGTTAGAGTCCGAGAAACGCTGAGGTGAAATTCAATCGAGAGAAGGAAAGATGATGGTTGTGCTATAGATGGTTTGATTTGTCATGGGTTTGTCTTTGAATTTCAGTTTCAAGTAAAGTAGAAGAGATTTGAGCAGATGAGTTCAATTAGAATAAAGAAGAATTAGGGTTTGAATTTGGGTTTTGAATCAGACGCTGAGAAGAACATGTAAGAAACCAGAATCGATGGAAATCCGTCTCTCTCAAAACCCTAGAGTTTTTTCACTCCAGAAACCCTTAATTAGCAAACGAATTAACAGTTTCTTCTCTCAATTTAAACCGGATGAGCTCTTATGTGTTGAATCAATGGGAGATAGATGTTGATTGCTTCTATCAACAATGAAGCTTGAAGAAGTTTGAGCTCGATCACAGTGGAGAAGAGACGCTGAGATGAATTCAGGTGGAAGGAAAGGGGATCTTGTGGTAAGTTTATGGAGTCAGGATTTATTTATTTGTGTATTTTTTTGGCGATTTAGGGGTGTATAATCTAATTGAATGTTGGAAATGATACAGAGGTATAATTGAATTATTTGTTTAGGGTTTTTGTTATTAAATTCTTTTAGATATTAGGGTTCTTATCAGGATTTGAAATTGTTGAGTTCCAAGTGATGATTAAATATCGTGCTTATTCCTTCTTATTCATATTCAATGACTTGTGGGTCTTTGATTTTGTCTACAATGGGTTTGTGACATTTTTGTTTCTTGTTTGCAGACTAAGCATGATGAAATTGAAGCAATGTTTTTTGAAGAGAGAGCCATACTTGAAGCCAAGTACCAGAAGATGTATGAGCCAATTTACAGTCAGGTACATTATTTATTCTATGAACACCAACCACAGAAGGAACATTTGCTTCAGCATTTTAGTTGATGCCTCAAAAGGAGAACCCTCAGTTGGATTATGATTAGAGTTTACCTTCATAGTATTAATTTTACCTACTGTTAGCAAACTCTAAAAGTGGTGTTTCTGGACTTGGTTGCAGAGATTTGATATTGTAAATGGCGTGGTTGAAGTCTACAGATGGAAATGGTACTGCACATTATGGATGGAATTGTGGGTGATTCAAAGACACTGGTGGTTTGCAGTTGAGCATGGGAAAGCAACAGGAAGAATGGGATCTCGCTGCAATTAAAGAATTTTGGTTGCTGCTGCTAGAAATCAAGTCTGGGTTCTGAACTGAGTTGATTTCGGAGCTGGTGGAGAAGGAAATTGGTATTGTCTGTTCTCGAGCAGAAATTAAGAAAAAACTGGTGCTTCTGTTGAATTGAAATGGTGGATTATTGTAGGTGATATGAATGATTAAGGATATGAAGTGCTGGTGGTGATTGAAGCAACCTAGTGGTAGTGGTTTTGCTGAGATGGAGGAAATTGAGACAAGTCTCGAGTTCTGGTGGCGATGTTATTGCAGTGATGCTGCTACCGGTGATGTTGGTGATTTAGCATCAGTCCGCAAGATGCTTTTAATCGTTACTGCTGCGTTCATTATATGAATGATGATGGTACGTGACCCTAAACTACAGAACCGATAAGGAAATTAGCATGAACTACGGATTATACTTTGCATTTTGCATTTTGTTTAACGTTTTAGTATTTCAATTTGGAAAAATTTGTGTGCAGATCCGGCCCTTTATTGCGACAAGGGATACACAGTTACTACCCCTTTTTGTGACTGCTCTGAATGTAACGAAAAATGTAAATCAGGTTCATTCAAAGTTGACATCGAAGGAGTTTTTTGTTACGACACTAATGCAGGACAACCTTTCTGCAATTGCTGTGTTCCTTATGTAGAAGGTGATGGTATGTGATAAAAACAATTGTTTAATGTTTACAAATGTATTTGTTGACCGAGGATGGACTGCCTCACGACTGTACCACAACATAGCCGCACTGATATTACATGTGATGATATGCTTACATAATATAACGGATAATTAAATTCTAAATTTTGGCTTCTTTAGAACCATTTTTTTATTTTGTTATTAGATGCATAACTCATTAGCGAATTAGGGAGACTGCATTTTACTATTATGTTGAACTACATGATACCTTGAAAACTAACTACTGTCGATGTTTAGGGTCATGTAATTGTGGAGATTGCAAAACAATGACAAATATTATTGGGTTCTTAGAATTTTTCCCACAATGTTAGGTTAAGCAAGAATAACACTTAGAATGTGCGTTTAGATGAAAGTATAACAGGTTCTGCTCCTGACAAGTTTTCAAGTATCTGAATAAAGTGATTTGCCCAATATTTTGACTTTTTTTACCGGTTTCGCTGCAACTAATTTTGAATAAATGCAATAATATTTTATGAGTTGCACTACTAAACTGATCAGTGTTTTGTCAAGTCTTTTTATTACTGAGTTTGGGTCTTTACTTAGTTTAATGGATTTTCTCATATGCTGAGTTTTTTCTTTCTTTCTCTCTGTGGTATCTTTGTAGGATAAATACAGTGACATTGTTTCTTGGATAAAAGCAAATGCAACAAAAGGAGAAAGTGTAACTAGCGATGTGTATCATGGAAAGTTTTTTTTTTTGCATCACTTTCTTTGTTTATATTGAAAATCATGAGTGATTAGAAAATATTTTTTGTAATGTCATCAAGCATGTGATCCTTCAGGTTTGGTGTCCTTTTTCAGTGCCCAGTTCTCGTCAATCCTCTATACAGAGTGAGTTATTTTTTATTTACATGTTTATAATGAGTTAGCTGGTAATTATTGTTTCAGAATGAGTGTTGGAATTTGTTAACTAGCTAGTTTAACATTTTTGTTCGCAGCAGCGGAAGCTGAACCCGAAGGATGAAATTCCCTGGATCATTTTATGGAAAGCTGGCCACAAACCAAAATAAGGAAAGGAACCGAATATATCCGCTCAAGAGGATTTGGTGAGAGTTTCCTCTTCTTATTTTTGTTTGGTTTTTTATTTATAATGATTCAAAGGTCTCATACACTAATTTAATATATTGATTGTGTTATTCACAGGAAAGTGGACAAGTACCTAGTAGACCATGGTACATATTGTGTATTGCCATTGAAAGATGATATTCTTACTGAGTTTCTAGGGGAAGATTGCGTAGGTTGACTATCCAGTCACAATATACCAAGACCATTAAGAATATCGTAGAAGCAGTTGAGTTGGTGGGTAATCAAATTGTAATGTTAGAGGTGAGAATTTATGTTAGAAAGTGTGATATTCATAAATGTCATGTGATTTTCATGAATTAGGTAGCTATTCATTGCTGATTTTATATTTCTGCAGGAAACAATCTGAGAACTGCCTTCAATGATGCTCATCCTTGGACCTCTCGCATAGAGTTGGCACTCCAAATGTATGTGGATATATATCTTTACTCGAAAGTTGTTTTGTTGCTCTATCTAAATTAGGTTTAAACTGTTGATTAGTACCGTATGAATCTTGATTTCAAGGTTCACTTGTTTAGTCAAGGAATAAGAAGTAAACTAGGTTGAACCGAACCGATATATTATTGCTATACTGTGTTGTTGGTATAAAACTAGATAAAACTAGGTTGTGTGCATAGCACACATAGATGCTTTTGGTTCATCATTAGACAAAATTTCAACAAATCAACAGAAAATTACATGTTTATTACTCTGTCACTGTAGGCTTTTTAGATGTATATGCATCTATATATAATGTTCTAATGTGCATACTGTCAATGTTGACATTTTAGTAGTTCGATTCCAGAATACCTGATTCATGATTGTCTTGGTTGATTGTAATATGCAATTGTATGTCTTGCCACGGGGATTTAAGGTATTAGAAGTTTAACTACAATCACTATTTTTTCTAGGTGGAATCTTTGATGGTATGTGTTATAAATCTGTCATCTTTTTCTTCCAGGCTGATATAGGTCTTGCCACGGGGATTCAAGGAACTGAAGTGGCAAAGGAGAGCTCAGACATCATTATATTGGATGACAATTTTGCTTCTGTCATTAAGGTTCGTTGTGAAAGTTGTTTGTCCACAATGAAGTGTTTGATATTGCAGAATTTATTTGCGATTAGTATATGATGTTAACCACACTGCTTAATAGTTTTAGTTTAGATAGCAAGTGTACTTTTTTAATTATTTATCTATAATCACATTTTAAGCTACGAAGGACTCTTTAAATGGATGATCTTTGTTTGACTATCCTAGCTAGGCAGCCTCTATTCGCCTTGCACCTTGCATTTGCGATTTTTTCCTCCTAAAATAACTTGTGTGTTAGTTCACATGGTTTCCTTTTCACTGTTTTATTCTAATTACCCTTTTTCCCCTTAATCTATGTAGGTGGTGCGCTGGGGAAGGTCTGTGTATGCACATATTCAGAAGTTCATTCAGTTCCAGCTTATAGTTAATGTTGCTACTGCAGCTGAACTGAAGGTGTTGTGTAATCCAAGTTCAGGTAGTTTGTGTGGTTCTATGTGAGTTGTTGCCATGGCCTAGGTGGTTCTCTGTGAGTTGTTCCCTGTGTGGTTCTCTGTGGTTGTATTGTCCTATATGTGACTGTTGTATGCTATCTCTAACAAGTGTAAACTGCAGTGATGAATTGTGTAACCAATACAATACAATACAATGAAATTTTATTTGAATGGTCATTTGAATTCATAATTCAAGTTCCAATATAGTGTAATTTGATCTTGGATCAGATTTTGTTTGGGTTTCAGCTCTAACTTTCGGCAATTCAGTTTCAGCTATAATATTTTTTTTCAAAATAGTTTTATGAACACAACTTCTAATAAGTGTTGTGTTCCATATTTCAACTACACAAACCAGAGGTGGTGAAAGAATGTCTTTACAACATAACTAGGTGATGTCCAACATAGTTCTATAACTCTAACAAGTGTAGTGCAAATCTTATTCATAATAGTAATAAGTGTTGTGTTACATATTTCTACGATACACGTCCTAGGTTGTCTAATATAGTCCTTCAACTTATACAAGTGTTGTGATATATATTTCTACGATACACATCCTAGGTTGTCTAAGATAGACCTTCAACTTATACAAGTGTTGTGTTACATATTTTTACGATACACTACTTGTGTTGTCCAAGATATTCCTGCAACAACAAATAAGGGTTGTGTTAGGCTTTCTAAAAAAATCGAAAGAGAATCATAACTTTGGCAAAATATTGTCGAACCATGAATCACATCACCCTTTACAACACTTAGTAAAGTATTGTAGAAAAGCTTGGACTTTCTACAATCCCCCACCTACACAATACAAAAAAAAGCGTTGTAGTAGGGGTACTAAAACCCTAATACAGTGTTGTAAATGATGATTTTTCCCGTAGTGAATATCACATGCCTACCTACTCCCGTGAGTACCAGCCCCGTAATATTGCCGACTTTTGTGGTCACTCAGCTCCCTAAAGGAGGGTGCCGTCCCTTCCCCTCTGAGTACCCCCGTGCTTTTGGGCTTAGGTATCAGTTATTTCGTGATCTCGTGCCCTTTCACCGATATGGCTCTTGGGTACGAAGTCACACCCTAGTTGAGGTGGTTTTGGGAACGAGTGGAAGAACTACACCAGGCCATCTTCTTCTCCACTGGATAGTTCTTACACTACTTACCGAGCGGTTACCCAATTGGGGCCCCCGGCGGATGGGTCTTACTTCTTTCCCCTAGTAGATGGTTGTTAGCCATATCCCGAGATTATCTCGTGACGTGCGTTAGGTCTTAAATTTGCCTCTTGCACTTTGTACGAACTAGGTTGCACGCCATGAGGTCTCAAACTCCCTATGTAGAAGTTTTTTATAGGGCTTACGATCGCCTATTCTTCTGTTGCTCGAAAAATAAACGCGTTAGGTCTTATGCATTCATTCATTTGAAATATTCTCTGAATTGCATCTTGTTTTCTGCTTTGTTTCTGTTGCTCGAAAAATAAATGTTTCATTAGAATGGTACATATATATATATATATATATATATATATATATATATATATATATATATATATATATATATATATATTTTAGAGAATAATTCTTTACGAATCTTGGCTTCTTAAGGATAATACTTCTTGATGTAAATTGGATTCCATGGATGTTCTAGTCTGTGACCCTTCCTTTCTGCTTCGCCATATATCACGTCTCCGTTGCTATCTGTATCTTTCCCTTAACAGTCCGTGAGCTCATAAGCTCTATTCCCTACTTTTGTTTTCACGATGAAAGGTCCTTCCCATGTAGGCACCAGCTTTCATCCGGGTCCCTTTTGATACGGGGGTATCTCTTGCAGAACTAACTCCCCTGGGACGAAACCTCTTTCCTTCACCCTCTTTTTGTACTCATGAGATAGTCTTCGGTGATAGTTTGTCATGTGTTGTAGAGCAATCTCCCTGTTTTCTTCAAAGTCATCTATATTTTCTAAGATCAGGTCCGAGTTTAAGCCCTTTTTCCAGGCCTCTCGTTTTGTGGTTGGAAACATGATCTCAGTAGGCAGAACCGCCTCTACTCCATATGCCAATCAAAATGGGGACATTCCGGTTGCTTATCATCTGGTGGTTCTGTATGACCACAACACCTTCGGAACTTCTTCGCACCAGTTATGGAGATGTCCATCTAGCTTATTTTTTAGAGTGGATTCTATCGTTTTGTTCGTCGCCTCCGCTTGCCCATTACTCTGTGGGTATAACAGAGTTGACTTTGCGGACTGTATCTTAAAAATGTTAAATAACATCTTCACATTCTCTCCCTCGAATTGCATTCCATTATCCGAGACTATCTGCAGAGGGATTCCGAATCTACAGATGATATGCTCAAGTATAAAATCGTATATGTCACCATCTCGTGTATTCTTCACCGGTTTGGCTTCAACCCACTTCGTGAAATAGTCTGTTGCCACTATCAGGTATTTTCGCTCCAAGCTTCAGGCAACAAATGGTCCCACGATGTCTATTCCCCATATGGTGAATGGCCACACACTTAGCACAGAATTCAAGTTCGTCGAGGGTGCATGTATATGTCTTCCGAATCTTTGAAAAGCTTCACACCTCGTTGATACACCTTTTGCATCTTTATGCATGCTTGGCCAGAAGTATCCTTGCGTTTTGGTTTTGTAGGCCAATGATGTAGTTCCGCTGTGATTTCCAGCATCACCGTAATGTAGTGCCTTCATGATCTTCACTCCTTCTTCTTGTGACAAGTACCGCAGTAGTGGTCCTAGGAATGATCTCCGATATAAGATTCCTTATCTTAGTTCATAGTTTGTAGACCTCCCCTTGATCTTGTGTTCCTAGAATCTGTCCTTAGGTAGTTCTCCCCTTTCGTGGTACTTGTGGATAGGTGTCCTCCAGTCATCTTCTCTCAATTCGTCAGGTATGCTATCCTCTATTATCATTATGGATTTTTCACCTTTCAATTCAGATATATTTCTCCGAGGTATCTTCGATCATTGATGCGATGAAGGCTAAGGCATATGCATGCCTATTATTGTCCCTGCTTACCTGTCTCCAGATTATATTTGGTATTTTCTTTGAGTATTCTTTCACGAGTTGTAAATATCGGTTCATCACAGCATCATTCGCCTGGTACCTTCTTTCTATCTGCCTGACCACTAACTGAGAGTTGCTGGTTATTCTTATTTCTTCCAACCTCATCTCGATGGCTAGCCTTAGATCTTGTATGACTGCCTCATATTTTGTTTCGTTATTAGTAGCTTTATATTCCAATCGAAAGTAGAACACCGTCCTTGCTCCTTTTGGCGAAGTAAATACTATTCCCATTCCTCCTCCAGCTATGTTGGAGGATCCATCCAAAAATATTTCCCATATCCTTGGATGATTTTCTCTCAGTATATCGGTAGGATCCGGACGCTCCTCATCTATATCTAACATATCTTCCACTCCTTCATTTTCTTCTATTGGAAACTCTGCCATAAATTCTGCGATTATGTGTGACTTCGTATTTTAAACCGAATTGATCAATTCGGGTATTCAATCTTTCAACTCGTCCAACTCTCCTCTTATTTTTTAAAGTTGACTCTATCGGGACTCTAGTTAGAACCTTTATTTTGTGAGTCTGAAAATAGGTTCTTAATTTTTTTGATGAGTACACCAACACTAGGATTAACTTTTCTATCTTCGGGTAATTCTTCTCAGCAGTATTGTGGGTTTTGATGACGTAAAAGATAGGCTTTTCGACGCCTTCATTGTCCCGAAGCAATACTGAACTTATTGCATTTGATGTAGCTGTGAGGCAAATTAGTAATTCTTCATCTGGTTCGGGATTCTGGAGAATTGATAAGTTAATGAGATATTATTTTATATTTTGTAGTGCATGTTCACATTCCTATGTCCATGAGAATTTTGCTCCCTTCTTCAAGATGTCGAAGAAGGGTTTGCATCTATCCGAAGATTTGGAAACGAATCTTCCTAAAGCTGCCAATTGCCCATTTAGTTTTTGCACGTCTTTTACCGTTGCTGGCAATGACATATCCAATATTGCATGAACCTTTGCCGGATCCACTTCAATTCCTTTCTCGGACACGATATGCCCTAGAAACTTCGCTGATTCTACCCCAAATATACACTTTGCGGGATTTATTTTCATTTTGTACACCCTCAGCTGTTCAAAGATTTCTTTTAAATCCTCAACATGATCCCCTGACTCCTTCTTTTTTACCAGCATGTCATCGACGTGGACTTCTAGTTTATTGTGCACCCATTTAGCGAAAATATTCTCGACCATTCGTTGGTATGTTGCTCCCGCATTCTTCAATCCAAATGGCATTCTCGTATAGCAATACAACCCTCTAGGGGCGAAGAAAGCCGTGTGCTCTTGGTCTTCCTCCGCGAGTGGTATCTGATTGTATCCACAATAACCGTCCATTAACGTCAGCCGCTTGTACCAGATGTTGACTCCACCATCTCATGTATATTGGGTAGTGGGAAACTATCCTTCGGAGAGGCAGTATTCAAGTCACTAAAATCTATGCATATTCTTATTCCTGTAGTCTTTTTTGGTACAATCACCATGTTGGCTATCCACGTTGGGTACTTCGCGGGTCTTATTATCCCCGAGTCCAGCATTTTCTGTAATTAATGCTCTATTTGCTCGTGGTAAGCAGTTGTTATCTTTCGTATTCGTTGACTTATTGGCTTGATTGCTAGGTTCAGATCCAATCGGTGGCAAGCGACTTCAGGGTCTATCCCAGGCATCTCGTTCATTCCCCATGCAAAGATATCAATGTACTCTCTTAGTAGCTTTATCAAGTTTTCTTCCTCGTCCGCCTCCATTCTTGTCCCGATCCTCACCGTTTTTGCTTCATCTTCGCTACCCAAGTTTACCTCTTGTGTGGGTTCTACTGCTGCGAGGTTCATGATCGGTTCTCCGAGTGGGGATGGTTCCTTTAATTGCTATAAAGGATTATCCTTGTCTTCTGGAATTTCGCTTGGAATAGCCCACCCTTCTTTCGCTTTAACCATATATACCATTAATTCTTCTTTCCTCTTTGGTTCTTGCACTCTTTTTTTTTCTTTCTTTCCTTTGACTTATCTTCTCGTCATAGTTATACACATCTTCGTCGTTGCACTCTCTAGCTTCCTTCTGATCTCCTATTATTCCGCTGATTCCGCTTGGCATTGGAAATCAGATAGCTTGGTGGTAAGTGGATGCTATTCCTTTGATTCCATGTATCCACGACCACCCAATCAGAGAGTTGTAAGGTGATTCCACATCCACCATGCATACCGTTACTTCGGTTTCTAGTTCCACGGCGAAGATCTTCACGGTTAATTCCCCTCTTGGTTTTGAAGCCACTCCGTTAAATCCATAGATATTATAAGTTGACGGCACCAGGTCCGAATCTCGGTAACCCATCGTTTTGAATGTATGATAAAAGAGTATATCCACCGAACTGCCTGTGTCCACTAAGATCCTGTGTATTTCCCATATTTTATTTTTTCTCGTGAGACTTTCTTCCCACTTTGTATGTTCTCCGAAGTTCAAAGTGACCACCAAAGGATCTGTGTGCGAAGCTCCTCCCTCTGGGGCGTCTGCTGCCGAGAAGGAAATAATTCTTTTCTGCCATTCTTCCAATGGCTCCTTCTTTGCTATGTTGTATATCTCATTTCCTTCAAAATCCCGCTTATGAACCCATTGTAACATATTATCATGAAAGTTACGTATATTCTTCGCAGAATGAATAATGGAGTTATAATTTAACCTTTGGGTTCCTCTATCGATTTCGATTCTGTATACTTTTGTTTGTTTTTGATCACCCTTCCGAGGTGGTGGTGGTGGTAAGGGTCCTGAATCTGCCAAGAAATGCTTGAGTTTCCCCTTTTCAATTAGACGAAGTATTATCCACCAGATGTTTCTGCAATCTTCCGTGTGATGCCCATGAAAACAATGATACATGAAAAAGTCATTATTTCTCACACTTGAAAAGGGTTCTACCCCAAAATTTGCCGGGGGAGGAATTTCTTCTGTTAGAACAATTGAATCCCATATCTTCTCGACTGTGGTTTTAAGTTCAGGTAATAATACATCTTCGAACTGTGGTCTTTTCCTTCCGTATTGATGTCCTGGATTGTACCTTCGCGAATTCGTCGGATTATCACCTCGAGACTCATAGTTCCGAGTTCTGGGGTTGACATATCTCGTATGTTGATCTATCCACTCTTGGTCTCCGCTCGAAACTGCTCCCTGGGATTGTTGTTAATGGTTCTGCGTCCACATATTTCATGTTATATTCTATTACGTTCTCTATTCTTGGTAGCAGACACGAGTTCCATTCCTTGGACTGAATTGGATCTGCCTCAATTGCCTCCCTTTGTTTTTCCTCCAATGCCACGTACTCCTCCTGATACTCTCGGAGTTCACTCATCGATATTGTGTTGCGAATTACGAAAAGCTGTGTGTGCAAGAGGTCGGTTGGTATTAATGCGTTAACGAAGGCCAGGATGAAATTTGTCTCATATACCCTCCCTGCGAGTTCACTGCATACTGTTCTCCATCTCGTAATCAGACTTCGCAGATTTTCGCCTGGTTTCCTTCTCAAGTTGAACAAAGTTTCTATCCCAAGTCTTAACATATTATTTCTTATGTAAGTTGTCAAGAATATTCTTTGAAAATCTTTGAACGATGAAATTGAACCTTCCGCTAACCCTTCAAACCATTTTGAGGCTTCCCTGGTTAAGCTAGCTGGAAAATACTGGCACAGTACCGTTTCGTACCTCGCCCACTGCATTAGTGAGAGGGTGTATTGTTTTAGATGTTGCAAATCATTTCCGGTTCCATCAAAGATACTTCTGAAGTTTGGCAGCGAACACCTTCCTGGGATTCTTCCCTCCAGCACTTCGCGCGAGAATGGTGATTTGTCAGCTTTCACAATTGCCTCTGCCAGCTACACTCTTCCTCCTCTTCGTGGATTGTTGAGTAACGCTTTCATCTCCTGTATTTAGTTCATGACATTTTGATGGACCTCATCTCTTCCTTCGTCTCGCCTTCGCTTTCCCCTTCTTCTATCTCTCTCATCATCATCTTCTCTCCCTTCTTCCTCGCGTCCCCTTCTCTCTTTTCGAAGTCTTTCTTCTTCCTCTTCCGCGTATTTCCTCGCTTCCTCTTGCCATTGTTGTTCACGTTGTCTTTGTTCTTCAAGAGCTCTTTCCTCCCTTAGTATCCTTTTATCTTGTCTTCGCCTTTCCTCCTGCCTAAGCTTCTCCTTTTATCGAGTTCTTTCTTCCTCAAACCCCCGAATTTGATCTTCCCACCTGGTTTCCTCCAAAGCTCTTCTCAGCAACCTTTCTTCGCTGCTTTCTCTCCGACGCCTCCGCCTCCGCCTCCGTTCTCCCCTTTCTCCTCCCTGTTAATCCTGTGGTATCTCTCCCCCTTGGGTTATGTTTTCTCCCATACCGGCTTCATCTCGCACATCTCGAACAGTCCTTTCTTTATTAAGTTGATTATTTTGATGCACCAAGATCGCGTTCTGCCTCATGAGTACGGTTCTTTGCTCCATTATATCTCTCTGTCTTTCTCTTTCTAAACGCAACACCTCTATGATCTTCTCTAATGTCATATTTTCTTCACCGGTGTCCTCCTCTCCGTTTCCTTGAACATGTTCTTCTTCCTCCTCAATTTCGGTGTTAGCGGTATGGATCGATCCCTCTCGATAACGTTCATCCTCTTCCTGTTGGATTTCACCTTGTCTCCCTGCTCTATTTGACGTTTCGCCCCTCTCCATCCTTCCTCCTTCTCTTCCTTCTAGACGCAAGCTTCTCCTTGACGCGATGAGGTGTCGTGCTCTTTCCGGTACTCTTGCCATGGACAACCTGGTAGGCTCGGAAAGATACCTACTATTGTATAAACTGCAAGTGCACAGTGTCGACAAGCAACACAGGGCAAGCACAGGTCGAACCACAGAGACTTGGAGAGTGTAGAAGTTGATTCTAAATCCTGATTCAGAGAGTAACCAAAAGGGTTTGTTTTTGTCGATCTGACGATATGATTTTCAAGTGACTGAAATAATAAAAGTAAAAGATGCAAATAGCAAGATATGTAAACAATGATAATATGGATACTAGGGTATTCAAATCCACCAATAACCTATGATATGCATTCAACTTGTAATATTATTCTTGTCCTTATAGTAGATTCAAGTCTACCGTATAACTAAGGTGTTTCTCCAATGGATAATTTAATCACAACTAAAGTATTTCTCCAAAGCATTAATTGTCTAATTAAGCACAACTAATCTAAAGATCAATATTTGGTTAAGCATGAGTTGTAGCATAATCAACATAGAGATATTCTAACTACAATGGATACATGGCATACATTGTGAGAGCAAGATGTTGAAAAACTTGGATTAAATTATATCTTTAAACAATTCTAAACTTTCAAGAACAAGATACAAGATATGAATACATACCAATGAGATTAGGGCTTCATCTAAACCCTAGTAAATGAAACTAGAACATGAAGAACATTACAACAAAACTTAAATTTGATAAACTAACATGAACAAGCTATTCTTGGATGGTTTTTCAACACAACAACCCTCTCTATTTATACACAAAATTCCTCAAGCACTTGGATCCGAATTTTGGCACTCATCCACTCAACAAAACATGTTTTCTTAATTGATAGAATATATTTGGTTGTGGGAAACAAATTGGGAGTGATTGAGTGAGAGAATGGGGGTGAGGTGGATGTTTGGAAAGAATCCAATGGGGGTGAGGTGGATGTTTTGGAAAGAATCCAATGGGGTGAGGTGGATGTTTTGGAAAGAATCCAATGGGGGTGAGGTGGAAATGGATTTGGGTCTTGGGTTTTAGATCATGGGTTGTTTAATCCCATGAATTTGTAAACAAGTTGCCACCGATGCGCGGCGGGTCTGCAACGCTTCCAACTTTCTTTCTTTTGTCTTCTAAATTCTTCCAAGCTTTATTTAGTACTTAAAAACACAAAATTAATTAATACAAATATTTATTCTTGAAAATGGTAAAAATGCCGAATTTGGGATAATATATGACTTTGAAGCGAAAGATGAGTTAAGTGCCAATGAAAAGGTGTATGAATATGCAATATTTGGCACTCATCAAATACCCCAAACCTGAATTTTACTTGTCCTCAAGTGAAACAGAAATCCGTAAATCCTAACTATACCAATCGTGTTTGGTCTCTCGAATGCATTTAGCGTATGCACTAAGCCTTTAAACCCCTAGGTGTCCCTAGTGGACGAGTTGTAGTCTCGTGAGGGCCTACCAAAGAAGTACCCACAAACCCTTCTCCAATATCAGAGCATCCATAGAAATGTCTTTGTCTTCGGTCTTCAATGTAGATGATGAACTTAGGAATTTCGTAGAACCTTGATAATTTGTAACCATTTTTTTTTAAGACCCGCTACAAAGCTGATCATCATATTTTTTTAGTGACCCGCTACACAGCTGATCATCGAGATACCAAACACAAGACCCGCTACACAGCTGGTCATCATACAAAAATTTTGATTTTTGATTTATTTATTTTTTAATAAAAGACTAAAAAATCTATATGCAAAAGACTACAAAAAAATCCTACAAAAGACCCGCTACACAAGCTGGTCATAGAAAAGAAGAAAAAAATGCAAAAGACTACAAAGGATCCTACAAAAGACCCGCTACACAGCTGGTCATAAAAAAAATGCAAAAGACTACAAAGGAAAAAATACAAAAGATCCGCTCCACAAATGGGTCATCCTAAAAACAACAACAAATAAAATGCAAAAGACTAAAAAAAAAAAATCCTACAAAAGACCCGCTACACAGCTGGTCATCAGAAAATTTTTGATTTTTTTTTTTTAATAAAAGACTAATTTGATTTTTTTAATAAAAGACTAAAAACTCTATATGCAAAACACACCCCCAAACCTAAATCTAACATTGTCCTCAATGTTTCAAAAGATGATAAGAACACATATCAAGAGAACAAGGTAGAGAAGATTTAAAGGAAAGAGAGTACCCGATGCAGAAAGGGTGGTGCTAACCATAATTGAATGAATGCTTTGAAAGCAAATAATATGAGCGCAAGACAAAAAGTTTGGTTAGCACACAAATATATCAACAAGATTTAAAATTTTACCTACTAGATTATACAATGATGACTCACCATGTACCAACAATCTAAAAAGTTGAGGATCAACCCAAAAGACGTAGTGCGGAAACATCAACAGCCTTACACAATTATAACAGGACAGCAATGCAAGTGAGACTGCATATGTGAATGAGTTACCCCCAAACCTAGATTTTTCAATAGATATATTTTTGGGTACAAAATCTAACAATTTCAGGGGTGCACCATGCACAAGATCTAGTTCAAAGTGGATTTTGTCAGGATGGATGGAGAGACATGAGTGAACTCTAATTGTGGCTCATCAAAGGTATTATATTTAATCGCAAAATAGTCCAAGAGGACTTGAGAGGCACACAGTTCAATCCTAGATTAGGTACTCTTAGAAAAGTAGGTTTAACAATAACTTTACAAACCAAATCTAGGTTGGGTGCAAGATTACCAGTTTGTGACATGGGCAGGGAGGTAGGCACATCATTATTAGGCACATCTATAACTCCTAAATTATTTGCCAGTGTCGCAGCATGCTCACATTCATAGAACAATCCATCAAGACCCAAATAAGTATCATGCTCATCCAAAGTTTTATTCTCATGCATAGACAAATCCAAAGAGACATCACAATGTTGTGACCTAGAGTAGAGAATCAGACACGTCAATTATATTTTGATGCATAAGATCATTAGTGTTGACAGGAGATTCAAAATTACATATGTCAGACACAAGTACAACATCATGTTCATGCTCATAAAACAAATCAATAAGCCCCAGTTCACAATCATCCCTAGAACTTCGTTTCATGCATAGGAATATCACAAGAAACTTCACATTTGACTTAGGCAGAGAATCTGACACATTAAAGTTATTTCCATGCATAGTTTCATTGGTGTCTACAGAAGATTCAACATTTTCTAAGTCACAAACAATTTGTGTAGCATGCTCTCTTTCACAGGATAACTGCACAGGCCCAAGATTAGTAACCACATCACATGTATATGGAACATTAGAAGAAACATCATTCATTAAGGTCGAGGCAGAGAAGCCTAATGTCTCTGAACTCAAAGGTTCGACAATATTTTCAGTAAAACATATTCTTCTAACATAACATCATCATCATCACAGAAATGCATTTCCTTATTTAAAATCGTAGTATTTCTAGTCCCTTCATTTAAAACAGGTTCATATGCAATATCAGCTACACAAGTAAGACTAGGCATACTATTTTCACATTTTATTTCATTAGGACAAACAAATATTTCATCCTGAAATTCCTCCCTTCCTACATTTTGTAGATGAATCAAATTCATTTTTAATAATGCATTAAGTTGTTCAATGGAATGAGAGTCTTCAACAGAGGAAATTCATAATTAATGCTATATGGTTTATCATGCAATACTAGCTCTCTAGCATTATTTTGTTCGATGAGTTCGATATTTTCCTCCACATATTGAGAAGTACAAAATTGTTGAACTTCACCGGTGGATGATACATGTGTGCATGGTCATTAGGGTCTATAAAATACTGATTGCAACCTTCAAAGGTTGATTATGGTCCCAATGACTATCACTTTGTAACTGTTGGCATTTCATATTTTGGATTTTCATGATATTCTCTAGATTGCCTAAAATCATGCAAAATATAGCAATTCTCAGCAGATGGCCTAAGCCTCCACATAAGGTACAAGCATAGATTTCAGATTGCCTAGAAGAATTATATGCGACAGATTCATGCATTTGCATTTCTAATTTTAGTTTAGCTTAACTGGTCCAAAAGTGATGATTGTGAGAGTTGGGCACTTGTAAAGATGTTCATTTTCACCCTGTGGTGGATGATAC
This sequence comes from Papaver bracteatum, assembly GCA_023529315.1. Lineage (NCBI taxonomy): Eukaryota > Viridiplantae > Streptophyta > Magnoliopsida > Ranunculales > Papaveraceae > Papaver > Papaver bracteatum. The sequence continues at coordinate 75,006 of JAJJWX010004376.1, forward strand.
ATGTGTGAGTAGTTACTAGGGTTCATGTATTGATGCTCGTGGATCAGTGAAAATTTCCATAATAATCCCTATAACTAGTGACATCATGGTCTGTTGGAGCTTCATAATGTGAAGCATGCCCGTAAGCAAGCTCTCTGATGGATTTGTTTTCATCCCCACCTGCAGACGAAATCGACATGATCTCTAACTAGCACTAGGCTTGTTGCAGAGATTGGGATGTACACACCGAAACAAGATTTTTTCAATTATTTTTTTTTTTTTTTCAAGCCCGTTCTCTAATTACCTCGGGCATACATTAGAAAAACAAAATAAAAGAAGAAAAATCATAAACAGAAGGGAAGTTTTATGCAATCGCAAACAAGGCTGACTCTACAGTAAAAACCACGATTTCTAGCAAACAAAAAGCATGATGGTTCCACTTAGATTGTTTTCTAGACCAGCTTCTAATCCTTCGAAATGGAATTCTGTTACAATCTGAGCAAACTCCTCTCTGGAATCAATCCGAGTTTAAGTAAATTGAATAGAGGCGAGGAAGCTGCAGGAGCTTTGATACCCAAGGCCTCACCGCATTCCATGGCGGCAAGCCACGCATTCAATTTATTAAACCGTCATGAACTTTGAAGTATGCTTAGAGAGTAACCAATATTTTTCAAACGACTCTCCTACTAAGCTCGTTACCTTATAGGTCTCATTTTATTTCAAATTTTAATGCTTAGGTTCGTTAGGTATTGTTTTCCTAAGGCGGGCAAGAAGAGAACGGTGATGAAATCCGACCCTTATCTTGTATGGCCAGTCCTTGCCCTTTACTAGGAAAATAAAGCAGCCGTATTCAATTCCTCAACATATATGCAAACGAAGGAATACAGTAACTCGCAACAAGGATTCGCGAGTGTTTTAACAAACTTACCTCCCGTTCCAGATGGGGGATGAACCGTTGTTGTCGACTCGGGCCACGACTCCTATGTCATGAACGAACCCGAGGGGCCGAGGTGATATTGTAATCACCGTCCTTCTCTGCAAACAGTTGATATTTAATAATACCCTTCTGTAGGGTTTAAAAAATAAAAAATAAAAATAGAATGTCCAAGTCCAAAGTCCAAAATAAAGTGCAAAAGAAAAAGAAAATTACAAGAGTAAAGGAATCCTAATACAAACTAAAAATAAATAAAATAAACTCTTTTTTTTTTTTTTTTTTTTATTAAAATAAAAAATTCTTCCGCTTCCTTTCCTTCGCCTTTACAACCGCTACTCAGGCACCTGTTGAGCTCAAAAGAGGTAGTTAGGGTTTCGAAGTTTTAAAGCAAAAGCAAAAAAAAAAAAAAAGTGTAAAATTGACTGTGAATAGGTGCAGTAACAGTGAACCATCGTTGCTACAGTAACAGCGAACCATCGTTGCTACAGTAACAGTGACTTTTGTACATCGTTTATCTACAGTAACATGCTACAGTTCCAGGAGACAATTTATGAACAGTGACAGGAGCCAGAAACTTGAACTAAACTTCTACCAAATCCCCGGCAACGGCGCCAAAAACTTGGTAGGCTCGGAAAGATACCTACTATTGTATAAACTGCAAGTGCACAGTGTCGACAAGCAACACAGGGCAAGCACAGGTCGAGCCACAGAGACTTGGAGAGTGTAGAAGTTGATTCTAAATCCTGATTCAGAGAGTAACCAAAAGGGGTTTGTTTTTGTCGATACGACGATATGATTTTCAAGTGACTGAAATAATAAAAGTAAAAGATGCAAATAGCAAGATATGTAAACAATGATAATATGGATACTAGGTATTCAAATCCACCAATAACCTATGATATGCATTCAACTTGTAATATTATTCTTGTCCTTATAGTAGATTCAAGTCTACAGTATAACTAAGGTGTTTCTCCAATGGATAATTTAATCACAACTAAAGTATTTCTCCAAAGCATTAATTGTCTAATTAAGCACAACTAATCTAAAGATCAATATTTGGTTAAGCATGAGTTGTAGCATAATCAACATAGAGATATTCTAACTACAATGGATACATGGCATACATTGTGAGAGCAAGATGTTGAAAAACTTGGATTAAATTATATCTTTAAACAATTCTAAACTTTCAAGAACAAGATACAAGATATGAATACATACCAATGAGATTAGGGCTTCATCTAAACCTAGTAAATGAAACTAGAACATGAAGAACATTACAACAAAACTTAAATTTGATAAACTAACATGAACAAGCTATTCTTGGATGGTTTTTCAACACAACAACCCTCTCTATTTATACACAAAATTCCCTCAAGCACTTGGATCCGAATTTTGGCACTCATCCACTCAACAAAACATGTTTTCTTAATTGATAGAATATATTTGGTTGTGGGAAACAAATTGGGAGTGATTGAGTGAGAGAATGGGGTGAGGTGGATGTTTTGGAAAGAATCCAATGGGGGTGAGGTGGATGTTTTGGAAAGAATCAATGGGGTGAGGTGGATGTTTTGGAAAGAATCAATGGGGGTGAGGTGGAAATGGATTTGGGTCTTGGGTTTTGGATCATGGGTTTGTTTAATCCATGAATTTGTAAACAAGTTGCCACTGATCTTGAGAAAGGTAACGCTTCAACTTTCTTCTCTTTTTGTCTTCTCAATTCTTCCAAGCTTTATTTAGTACTTAAAAACACAAAATTAATTAATACAAATATTTATTCTTGAAAATGGTAAAAATGCCGAATTTGGGATAATATATGACTTTGAAGCGCGAAAGATGAGTTAAGTGCCAATGAAAAGGTGTATGAATATGCAATATTTGGCACTCATCACAACCTGCTAAAATTTCTTTCTCCGATTTACCGGATTTTGACCAGATCTAACTTGCTCACCTTCCGGGCAGCAGATCTCAGATCTACCTTTCCTCAATGTTACTATGTTTTCCTGTTCACTTCTCTCCAATTTTTGTGAAGTAATAACTTTCTTAATGATTTATATGACAACAGACCTCTCAAACTATCTCAAGTGAGACTGAAATCTCATCTTGAGATCCCTGTTTCTCGGCGTCAAAATGTAACTACAGAAAATACATAGTTACACCCTCTTACTAATTTGACTAATACGAAGTTAACACTAGGCCAAATGTTGGATTTGGTGATGGTTCAAAATTTTATACCATGACGGTTTTAGGAAAAAGCGTCATAATATCTTGCTGGTCAAGTATAGGTGACGGTCAAAATAAGCAACCGTCATTGAATGATGTTATAAATCGTTATAGTTCGCACAAGCGTCACAAAAAAGGCTTACGGTGACGGGTAATCATATGAACTGTTACAATAAGCAAAGTTTATGGTGACACTTGTGAAATGTTACTATACTTGATATATTGTGACGGTTGGGATGACACATGATTCATAATGACGGTTTTGGTAAAAACTGTTACTGTATCTCATAACGTATAATGACCATTATGGTGATAAACAAAATCACGAAAAAATCATACTATACATTGATGATTGATCAAATGTGATTGGATTCTTATTTTTGACTATACATATTCATCGGTATATATAGACAACCTTCGTCATCTTAAGGAACCTTTGAAGTTCGAATCGACTATGAGTTTCATATTTATCGATTTCAATGATATATCATGATATCGTTTGAAGTCAAAACCCTCGAAGCTTCTTGGTTCATTGTTTCTATGTCGTTATTACATATTTTAAGTTCCAATCGATTATGAGCTTCATATTTACCGATTTCAATGATTTATCATGAAACGTTTGAAGTCAGAACCCTCCCAGAGCTTCTTGGTTTATAGTTTTTATGTCGTAATACCATATTTGAAGTTCGAATCGACATTGAGCTTCATATTTATTGATTTAGATGATGTATCATGTTAAGTTTGAAGTTTGAACCCTCATGGAGCTTCTTGGTTCATAGTTTATATGACGTTATACCACATTTGAAGTTCAAATCGACATTGAGCTTCATTTTTATCGATTTCGATGATGTATCATACTAATCTAAGTTTACCAGTGTGAACTAAAGCTACTTCATGATCTGTATGGCTTTTCAAAATTACTTCATGACCTATGCGGCTAGTCGAAATCCAAACTGGAAGCACAAAGAGAAAGAACAAAAACACAAAGAGAAAGCACAAAGAAACACAACAATTATGGAATTCATTTTTCATTTTCCAGATTCATTTTTATACATTTTTGGATTTTTTATATCGAATGTCGATAACAATGTCCTAAATTTATTAATATTTTTTTTGGATTTTTTTTTCATGTCCAAGGTTGATAATAAACCGAATACATGAGGTCGTAGTAGCACAATGCGAAACACAAATAAGCTCAATCCGTATGACCATAGCAAATAAAATCTCAACCGTCAGATTATTTTCTCAATCCGTATGAGTTGATCAAACGAAATCTGGTCCGTCCATCATTTACACTCGGATTCACTTTTTTTTTTTTTTTTTTTTTTTTTTTGAAGTATTTGTTTCTCATTTCAAATCAATTATTACCCTTATACTTTACTAAACAATGACCTATTAAGTTTGGGAATATCTCCTCTGCCTTTTGTTATCTCCGCCCCTATCGCCTCCACCATATATCACTTACCATCATGTACTTCAACTACCAAACAATATCCTCTCATTTTTCTCTATCGATCACAACTACTGTACCCATCTTCTCTTAATTAATATTTCAAACACAATACTAAATCAAATGAACCCTAATTTTGTTTTGCTTCTAGTTATTAGTCAATGGTATTAAAAGCTCACATACACATACAGCATCAGGAACATCTGATTTGTTTGATTTGGGGATTTTAATTTGGGCATCAGTTTCATTTTTGGGTAAGAATTTCGTGGGATCTATCTCTTGTTTGAATTTGAGTTGAGATTAAAATTTAGATTTGTAATTGAATGATATCTAATTGTATACGTACTTTTCAATTAAACAAGGTCGTTATTTTGTGAAGTGTTTTGATGGGGTTTTTATGAAATGGATGGTCTGAAGTTGAACTTGAATTGAATTTCTCATTTGAGAAATGACTAGCAACATCAGATTTTTTGGGTTTTTGGCATCAATTGATACGAAGTCTTGATTTGTTCTCACCGTGGCCGTGAATAAGGGGCTCAGAGAAATGGTAGAAGAGGAAGAAAAGAAGATGGAAGTGAAACAAAGTTAGGGTCTGTGTATCGGCTGGTCGGAATTTGCAGTGGTGATATGAATGGAGACAACAATGGTGATTATTCTAAACTTCCCCATGGAGACAATTAAAGTGATTTCGGTGGTGCTTGTCTTGTTTATTTACAATGGGTTCTGCCTAGATTTGGTCTTGGTTGAATGGTGATTGACAACAAAAACAAATCGAGGATATGGTTATGGGTTTGATAATGGTCTTGCTGATGCGGGAATTGGTGACGTAGTGGTGTTCATGGTGTCACATAGAAACAAGGAAAGGGAAGAGCTAGTGGCAAAGACACAATTATAGCAATTTAGCCGATTCTATTGAAAAATTAAAAATTTCACCAGAATTTTCGGGGAATAATTTGTTCAATAACAAAGATTTTTCAAAATCTTAAAGTAAGATGGCTCATCATGGAAAATATAGGAGGCGTGAAAAAAGAACAGTCAAGAAAAAAAGGGAGCACGGGACAAAAGATAAAGTGTGGTCCGACATTTCTCATTTGGTGGGGTCGGATAAAGTGGAGATGGATCATGCGCGCACAATGGAAATAGATATTACTCCTGCATTTAAGCTTACTTGTTCAACCGATTGGGAACCTCCTACTTTAAAACAATAAAAAAAAATAACCTGCAAACCATATAAAATAATTGTAATTAAATTTCAGTTTCGATGAATTGTAAATATGTGTGTGGATCAATGGAAAGTAAATTTCATGATGCGGATAAGATGTAATTTTTCCATATACTTTCCACTGGTGTGGATAAGATGTATGTAAATTTGTCATAAATTAAGTTAATTAATTGTTAATTTTATTTTTAATTAAACAAGCCGGGTTACCCGTAAACCCGCAAGCTTTACCCGCTACGGGCGCGGGTTGAAGAAATGCCAACCCATGAAGAATAGCCCACGACCTTATTTGCCGCACTCTAACACGGATGCCATGAGTTTTATATAAAATAGAATAGTCATCGTAAGAGTGTTAAAGTGATCATTTGTAAAGAAAAACGTCCAAGAAATGTATATATTGACGGTTATATAAGAAAACCGTTGGAAATAATATTTATCGACGCTTTTTAACATTATATTGACGGTTTTTGGGAAAAAGTCACCATAACATCGTTAAGGTGGCGTTTTCAATAAAAAACCGTCGTGGATGTCTCGTTACAATGACGGTTTAATATACTTCATGACAGTTTTAAAGGCTAATTGGTGTGATTTATGTGATGATTCATAAGCGTCAGTATAAGATAACCCCTACGGTGACATCGACATTGGTGACACTTTCAAATTTCACGAACCCTCATGGAATCGAAATCTGTGCTGATGCTTTGAAATGTCACCTATGTTGATATTTGGCCTAGTGTAAGCAAGTACAAGTTTTCCAACAGATCTTTGTTTATTAAACCTTTTTGGTATCTAAGTTAAAAGCCACTCAAGAACACTCTCAAGAACAAATCGCTCTCTCACAAATATCATCTCTCTCTTCCCTTAAAGATCCAATCCCCCTTCAAGGAAGATTAAGTCCTCCTTTTATAGTGGAGGGTTACATAGTGGGGTACAACTCGATTTACCTCGGAACTACACTTTCTACTTCGCTTAGAATAACTTTATGCTTCCTTTACGCCTTAAAGATCGTTTCTGGTCAGGGACATCTGTCCCATTTCTTTGACAACAATCCACACTTCGCTCAATATACTTCGGGAATCTTTCTATTTCTTGGACAACAAGTCGAGCTTCGTGTAATCAACTACATAGTCTCCTCTTTTCAGAAAGAATTCATACCTCGCGCTCCTTATTTACTTCGCTAGATATCTTTCCGAGCAATTTAGTGCTATCTCGTGGCTGATCTGACACTTGATTTGACTATTCGCTTACACCTCTCTGGGGAGTGGTGAATAATATCTTTCTTGATGATTCTCCTCATTATTTCGTTCAATCTACCTCAGACACGTGGCAGAGTGTTTTACTGTACCTACACTGAGCAAGAACAAATAATTCAAAAATGTAAGAAAAAAATGATCAAGATTATTCCTTGGAATCCCGGCTCAAGCTTAAACCAAATAGAACAATTGTGGGATTTGATAAAGGGTGGGTTTTGGCGTTATGGTTGAATTTTTTGCGAGTAAGAAAAACTAGGTTTGATCTAATTAAAACTTCAATTCGCATTTCGCAATAAATTGTTTGAGATAATAATACATAAGTAAGGGTTCCAGCGGGAGATTTTGTTATTTTTATTATTTGAGATGGTGAGCTATTGAAATACGGTGAAATGTGAAGAACAATTGTTTTTTTTCTGTTAAAATAAATCCATCCCTATCTTCATCTCATATGATAAAATCCATGGATATGGGTTTTCTATTTCATAAAAATTAGATCAGATTAGATCGCGGCTTTTCACGGGCAAGAGAGAAATTAAGGTTACGTGGATGCCACCTCATATTGGGTGCACATAATATGGGTGCCACAAATTATTTTCGCATTTTCTTGGGCGCCATCTATCATTTTCGATGTAATTAATGGTAAATTCTTTAGTTCAAAGAAACTCTTGGTCAAAACTTGTCAGATCCAAATTCCTTACCACTGGGTAATTAATGGTATATTCTAAGTGGGTGCATTTGCTAAATGCATCAATATTATATTTTTTATTTTAAAGAAGTTCATTTATTTTTCACTACACGGATGCATTTTTTTTTTTTGAAGTGAAAAGGATATATTAAGAAAAAAAGAAATGTACAAAGTATTTACACTGTCAAAACACTGCCCAAAATTGAAAGGAAAATTTCAATTACAGATTCATAACCGTCTCCCAGTGCAAAAGAACTTGAGTCGCAGAGAAATGTTTGAATACTTCCGTTGTCGAGCTCCAAAGATGGATTCATTGTTTCACCGCTGTTTCCAGCTCATAACCCGACCTAGCTCTACCTCCGTGAACCCTTTTTTACGTTCGTTCCGACTTCCCACAAATAGCTTAAAGGTAGTAGATTCACACCATTTTCAATTTCCATTGAGGTCTTCTCCAGATCTCAGGTCATCATCATTGCCTTATAATTTCGTGGCATCACCCAGCTAACACACAATGAGTTTAAGAAATAGTTCCACAACTTTTTAATCTTGCAGGCATAAATAGGTATTCCAGTGTTTCGAGTTCTGAGTTGCAGAAGAGACACCGGTTGGACTGAATTTCCACTCCCCTATGCTCCAACATCTGCCTGGTAGGAATGGACTCATGAAGAGCCGCCAAAACCAAAAAAAGAACCTTAGGTGGCGCAAGTTTACCTGTGATAATTCTTTCCCCATCCGAATCTGGATCCTTGTCGGAGAGTGTTTTATATATTCCTTTTGCTGAAAAATCTCCTTCCAACCCGTCTTCTTCTCCCTGCGTTAGTCTGACAAGACGCAAATCGTGCTTCATCTCCAATAGATCGATTCTCTCCGCCGGATCCAACGTTCTGCTGAACTGAATATTCCATGTGTTACCAAAAATTTCAGCTACCCTCTCCATCTTCTGACTACTAATCCCGAATAGCCGTGGATATCTCACCTCGAAAAGAGTTCTCTCTGTACACCAACAATCATGCCAAAACCTAATTCCAGTAACCGTCTTTTATTCGCACTGTATCGAGTCGTGAAAGACTTATGCTTTCTTTTAGTATATCGAACCACATGCTTCTCCCAATTGAGTCTACGAATCGCAAAGGAAGTAAAAACCCTCCTCCGCTTTTGTTTTTTCACAAACAATTCTCCTCCAAAGTGCTGTCTTCTTTTTACAATATCTGATGTGCCATTTGGCCAACAAAGATTTGTTCACCAATCTTAAGATTCGTATGCCCAGTCCTCCCTTCTTTTTAGGTTTGCAGATTCTTTTAAACGAAATCCAACTCATCTTCCTCCTCTCATTATTCTCTCCCCATAAGAATTTCCTCATTATTGTGTTTAAACGCTTTCTTATCAAGCCGGAAGGTGGTGTAAAGACATAAAGTAGACTGCCAAACTCTCAAGAGAGTTTCTAATCAAGACCACTCTACCTGCTTTATTCAGGAATCTCCTTTTCCACGGCGCTAGTTTTTTCTGCATCCTCTAAATTATTATCTCCCAGATTATGTCGCTCCTCCTATTAGAACCAATTGGCATTCCCAAGTATGTGATCGGTATATATTCCACTCTGCATCCCAGCTCCGTAGCTAGATCCTTCACCAGGTGGTCTGCACCTATGCTTACCATCGTGCTCTTTTCTAAGTTAAGGCGAAGTCCCGTTAAAATCTCGAAAATAGTCAGAATTATCAGCAAACGTCTCACCTCAACCTTTGTTGCATTTAAGAAAATCATTGTGTCATCTGCATATTGCAGATGGGTCACCTTCGTTCCTCCTTCTTTAACTGTAAATCCATTCAATTTTCTTTGCGCCACCGCATTGTTTAAGATCAAAGAAAGTACCTCAACAACCAGGAGAAAAAGAAATGGCGATATAGGATCGCCCTGACGTATCCCTCTCGACGGTTTTATCAACTTTGTTTCCTCTCCATTCACCAATATCGAAAATTGCACTTGAGTTACACACCATTTCATCCATTGTATCCAACGTCGCGAGAAGCCGCTTCTTCGCCAAGATAGAAAAGAGTGAAGGCCAGCTTACATTATCGAATGCCTTCTGCATATCAATTTTGCACATAACCCCCGGAACGTGCTGTCTTATCCTGCTGTCAATCAGTTCATTCGCCACCAGGATACCGTCTAGTATTTGCCTGTCCCTGATGAAAGCACCCTGAGCATTCGAGATCAGGCATGGCATTACCACTTTCATTCTTTCCGCCAGTAGCTTGCTCAAAATTTTGTAGAAGCTACTAATCAAACTTAGTGGCCTAAAATCTCTCACCATTGCCGAGTCTTCTTTCTTCGGTATTAACTTCATAAAGGATACATTCAATCTCCAATCCAACTTCCCCCTAACATGAAATTCATTTAAAGCCGCCAAAATATCTTTCTTTAACACCTCCCAGCAAACCTTATAAAATTCCAGGTTATAGCCATCAGGCCCTGGAGCCTTATTGACACCACACAATTTTATTGCCCTCAGAACCTCTTCCTCATCAAAGCATCTCTCGAGCCAACCTTGTTGCACAGAGTCAATCGATTTGAACTCCATATTTTCTAGTGAAGGACTGACAGGAGAACCTTCCGTAAACAGGTTAGTGTAGTAATCCCGAATTTGTTTTTTTATAACTTCATGGTTGAAAACATCCACTCCGTCCACCTCCAGCTTTGTTATGCAATTTCTTCTCTTCTTACCACTTGCAATTTTATGAAAGTATTGAGTGTTCTTATCTCCGTCCTTAAAGCCTTTTACCTTCGCTCTTTGAAACGCCATTCTAGCTCTAGTACACTTCACCTGGTTCAAGGAATTCAACAACTCCGCTCTTTCTCCAGTCTGAACTGCTGACAGCGTCATACTTTCCTCCGCCATGTTTAAAACATTTATCTTCTTCTTGAGATCATCCTCCTCCACGGATGCATTTGCTTCATGCATCGCCAATTTTCTTAACTTACCTAAACAGTAAACATCTAGCTTCATGAATGCCCCACTTGTGCACTTCATGCAGTAACCGCAGGCTTTGACATATCGAGTCTTCAGGTGCACACACAAAAAAGAAAAAAAACATGATAAGAAGCCAGCAGAAACTTACTGTATTTCCAATTCTATTCTAAGTAATTGAAAAAGAACTCACAGTCATTTCATACTTCATTTGGAAAGCTTTATGAGTCAAGAATAGACTACAGAGAAACCCCAAAGTCAGAAATTTATAGCAGCATTTAGCTATCAGAAGAACTAGTGTACTGCGAAATTGGTAGACAGAGACAAACATCACATATGAGTTCTTTAAATGGTGCATACTGCAGGAAAACATTGTATAACTGTTTGCAGTAGTAGACAGTTTCTCGCCTCAAATGGATAAGATAACATTCCTCGACAAATAAAACAAAGAACATTAAGAAAAAAGAAAAACAACTCATTGTTGATTACCTTGGAGTTTAAAGAAAATTGACATAGTGGATATTAGGCATTGAAGTTGCGGGAACTTGATTATTAAAGTGACTTAAATAGAACACAAATGTATAATTCCTCAGAAAACCTATCATGAGTCTGCATTTGGAGTGAACTTGTGAAGATAGAGTTCAGAAGGAGATAAAGAAAGATCTTGATCCAAAAAAATAACTTATTTATCTGCAGAACTCATTTAATCTATAAAGAACTGGTCCGACATCCTAATCCTGTTCCCAACACACACCTTCAAAGAATAAACTTCGGACTACATAAAAAGCTCTAAAGATAAAACATGCAGAATGTTGCGAGTAAACGGACATGATAGGAAAGTTGACAGATATTGAGACACCAATATGAAGTACATATAAAATTATAATGGCCAATGATGCATAAAAATTATAGTTTGCTTTAATTTTGGCAGGAATAGACTGAGAGTTTCTAGATCATAAATCATGATAAGAAGATAACAGGTCACATAGTTACTTCCCTAAACACATAAAACTTAGTACATTAAGACAAAGAACAAAAACCTTGGATTCGAAAGAAAAATCAGGGGCTCTAATATGTAAATAGAAAGAGTAAAGCAGCTTAGTGAGTTCTCTAATATCTCTTCAGAAAAAAGAGTAAATAGAAAGAGTAAATCAGTGACGAATAAGTTTCCTCCGTTAACCTTACACTGAGTGTCAATCCGAGAGGGCAGATGAAGTACTGTTGGCTTCGTCTTTAACACAAATGACACGAAGATCCTCCCCAAGCTCTTCAAAACTTCTAGTTTGGATATTGTACCACCAAATCCAACGCTCGCAACCAAGGAAAACAACATTACGGTCTACGGGACTAAAACCTAAAACCCGGATGCATCCATACTCAACACCACATTTGCGACAACAAATTTCTGCTAAGGTATCGTGAACTTTTATATTATTGTGCAACAGTTCCCAGCTGCCCCCATCAATCATCCAAACACTGACAGTTATTTTCCTCAGTCTAAGTCTACTTCTAGCGTAACAGAGCTAGCCTTCTGACACACCAAGAGTATGACTAAGATAGATAGCAACCTTAATCCCAAAATCCCACTCATAACCCTTAATATATCTTGGAAATGGCAAATTGACCAAATTACATTGATGTCTGTCACTGTCTTTCTGATTAAGATTATAGACTAACATTTGATCACACTCTCCCATCCAAAACAAAAAGCCATCAAGAGTAACCGCATTCCCATTGTTAGACTTAAACTTGGAGACATCTTGATCACACAAAACTTCAAAACGTCTCCATTCACCCAAATCAGAACATAACATATCAATATTAAATAGCTCAAAATCATGACATCTTGGAATACGTACAACCTTGTAACAACAATTTGTAGATGATGAATTCTCACAGAAAATACCATTAACATTATTTTTCCTACCTACGCTAGGAGGTAGTGAAGGAAGTGAAACCCATTTTTTAGTAAATGGATTACAAACATGATACCTTCCCGGATCATCATCGGAATTTAATGAATAACAAAGTACCAGACCATTACTAGACCCTATCGGGTATAATTTAGCTCCTTGAAATGGTTTCTCATTTCTAAGAAACTCAAATGAGAATCCATAATCATTTCTAGACATCATCTGTGAATGTGAATCAGGATACGAAAGTCCAGAACACAAAGGGTGATCATTAGCATCTTCATTAGTAATTGAATGATATTGTACCCATGGAAGAGATTTGTTTTTAAATTTGAACCATCTGATAATGAAACTAGGGTTTGAGAGGATAGATAACCATACCTTTGAGACTGCTTTAAATCTGCAAATTGAACGTCTAGGGAGATAAACGAAGATCTCAATCAAGATATCCTCTGATAGTGACGAACATCTGCGAAAAGAAGAAGCCATGCTCCGAATTAAGATTGAAAAACCCTAGAAATTAGAATCCCATTTCGCGAAGTAAAAGGGATATTAGAGATTGAAAAACCCTAGTAGTCCTTAAGTTTTTGGATATCAGGCTTACACTTCAAAATATTAGAAATATGATCTTAGCCGCTCACCTAGCCGAACCCTCCCAGGGCCACTTGTTTAGTGAGGATCCAATAGTATCTCCCAGTTGGGAACTAGTGCATAGGGGTGTGCAACAGACGGATGGTTGCAGATTAGGGGTCACCCGCAACCAAACCGTCAAAGTTACGGATTCGGAAAATTGAACCGTGACTGGCCCAATCACCCGCGAATTAGCGGGTAATACGGACCGGATGCGGTTTAACAGCGAATTTAGTCATAAGAAAAGAAAAAGAAAAGTAAAATAACAAAACCAGTGAGGGAATTTTTGGACATGCTATGCTAGGCATTTCATCAAACCACTTGCGTGCATAATAATGAAAAATAAAGTAACTGATTTGGAGTAGAATCGATCTGTGACTAATAAGCCGAAAGGAGAATTCCATAAAGTAGATATGAACACCATTCAAAAAAATCAAAAGATATTTGGACTGAAACTAACATGAAATTGAGCGAAGGGGAACTTCAGTTCGTTTCATTTCAAAGCAAACTTTGTTAGGTTAAATAGCAGAATGCATGGCACCGGCTGGAGGCTCATAATCTTTGTTTTGTCGAGCTTTATTTAACTGGGCTTATCTTTTTTTTGTTATAACCTACGGTACGGGTGAATCCGCGGATTTACAAAACCAATCGCAACCAAACTGCTAAACCTTGCGGATTTGAAAACTCACATGTGTCCATCCCATAGACTCTTGCGGATTAGTTTTCACCCGCAATTTTGCGGACGGTTACGGATGAAATCCGCGGTTCCGGATTTTATGCACACCCTGGCAGTACACCACCTATATCATTTCCATTGGGAAGGTAATTGGTGAGCCAGCTGCATATATAAATTCAACAATAAGTTGTGTTATATAACTTCATGATTCTTTGACGACCGAACAACAAAACTCTAGGAAGCAGGGCAAGGTGCCCCACGCTCAAGTGACTCAAAAAAATTAAGCCCTACGAAACTCTTGTTGAGCCTTAGTCTAAGGAACCAAAGACTGGTTTGTATTTTTATTTTTTTTTGATCCGGTAAAGAATTTAATGCTGACGAGATTCGAACTCGGATCACTGGTTTTGTCACCCAATAAATTTACCACTGTACTACAATGACAGCAGCAAGACTGGTTTGTATTCAAGAGAGCTATTCTTTTTTTTTTTTTTTTTTTTTCGGATATTTTTTTTTCTTTTTTGGTATACACTTTTGTGCTCATGAGAGTAGATCTCAGTCAAGTTATCATTCGTTAATCATGAAAAAGTAGTGTCATC